>OY986439.1:126307895-126310395 GCA_963920525.1 Dichetophora obliterata
TAATGATAATAATAATAATGATAATATTAATAATGATAAATAAAATACTAATGATAATAATAATAATGATAATAATAATAATGATAAAATAATAATGATAATAATAATAATGATAATAATAATACTGATAATACATAATAATGATAATAATATAAATAATGATAATAATAATAATGATAATAATAATCAATGATAATAATAATAATGATAAAAATACTAATGATAATAATAATAATGATAAAAATAATAATGATAATAATAATAATGATAATAATAATAATGATAATAATAATAATGATAATAATAATAATATAATACTAATAATAATGATAATAATACTAATAATAATAATAATGATAATACTAATTAATGATAATAATAATAATGATAATAATAATAATGATAATAATATAATGATAATAATAATAATGATAATAATAATAATGATAATAATAATAATGATAATAATAATAATGATAATAATAATAATGATAATAATAATAATGATAATAATATAATGATAATAAATAATAATGATAATAATAATAATGATAATAATAATAATGATAATAATAATAATGATAATAATAATAATGATAATAATAATAATGATAATAATAATAATGATAATAATAATAATGATAATAATAATAATGATAATAATAATAATGATAATAATAATAATGATAATAATAATAATGATAATAATAATAATGATAATAATAATAATGATAATAATAATAATGATAATAATAATAATGATAATAATAATAATGATAATAATAATAATGATAATAATAATAATGATAATAATAATAATGATAATAATAATAATGATAATAATAATGATATATAAAATGATTAATAATTAATAATGATAATAATAATAATGATTAATAATAATAATGATAATAATAATAATGATAATAATGAATAATGAAATAATAATAATGATAATATAATAATGATATATTATAAAATGATAATAATGATAATAATGATAATAATGATAATAATGATAATAATGATAATAATGATAATTAATGATAATAATGATAATAATGATAATAATGATAATAATGATAATAATGATAATAATGATAATAATGATAATAATGATAATAATGATAATAATGATAATAATGATAATAATGATAATAATGAAATAATGATAATAATGATAATAATGATAATATTGATAATAATGATAATAATGATAATAATGATAATAATGATAATAATGATATAATGATAATAATGATAATAATGATAATAATGATAATAATGATAATAATGATAATAATGATAATAATGATAATAATGATAATAATGATAATAATGATAATAATGATAATAATGATAATAATGATAATAATGATAATAATGATAATAATGATAATAATGATAATAATGATAATAATGATAATAATGATAATAATGATAATAATGATAATAATGATAATAATGATAATAATGATAATAATGATAATAATGATAATAATGATAATAATGATAATAATGATAATAATGATAAATAATGATAATAATGATAATAATGATAATAATGATAATAATGATAATAATGATAATAATGATAATAATGATAATAATGATAATAATGATAATAATGATAATAATGATAATAATGATAATAATGATAATAATGATAATAATGATAATAATGATAATAATGATAATAATGATAATAATGATAATAATGATAATAATGATAATAATGATAATAATGATAATAATGATAATAATGATAATAATGATAATAATGATAATAATGATAATAATGATAATAATGATAATAATGATAATAATGATAAAATGATAATAATGATAATAATGATAATAATGATAATAATGATAATAATGATAATAATGATAAATAATGATAATAATGATAATAATGATAATAATGATAATAATGATAATAATGATAATAATGATAATAATGATAATAATGAAATAATGATAATAATGATAATAATGATAATAATGATAATAATGATAATAATGATAATAATGATAATAATGATAATAATGATAATAATGATAATAATGATAATAATGATAATAAATGATAATAATGATAATAATGATAATAATGATAATAATGATAATAATGATAATAATGATAATAATGATAATAATGATAATAATGATAATAATGATAATAATGATAATAATGATAATAATGAAATAATGATAATAATGATAATAATGATAATATGATAATAATGATAATAATGATAATAATGATAATAATGATAATAATGATAATAATGATAATAATGATAATAATGATAATAATGATAATAATGATAATAATGATAATAATGATAATAATGATAATAATGATAATAATGATAATAATGATAATAATGATAATAATGATAATAATGATAATAATGATAATAATGATAATAATGATATAATGATAATAATGATAATAATGATAATAATGATAATAATGATAATAATGATAATAATG
>OY986439.1:126312895-126315395 GCA_963920525.1 Dichetophora obliterata
TAATAATGATAATAATGATAATAATGATAATAATGATAATAATGATAATAATGATAATAATGATAATAATGATAATAATGATAATAATGATAATAATGATAATAATGATAATAATGATAATAATGATAATAATGATAATAATGATAATAATGTAATAATGATAATAATGATAATATGATAATAATGATAATAATGATAATAATGATAATAATGATAATAATGATAATAATGATAATAATGATAATAATGATAATAATGATAATAATGATAATAATGATAATAATGATAATAATGATAATAATGATAATAATGATAATAATGATAATAATGATAATATGATAATAATGATAATAATGATAATAATGATAATAATGATAATAATGATAATAATGATAATAATGATAATAATGATAATAATGATAATAATGATAATATGATAATAATGATAATAATGATAATAATGATAATAATGATAATAATGATAATAATGATAATAATGATAATAATGATAATAATGATAATAATGATAATAATGATAATAATGATAATAATGATAATAATGATAATAATGATAATAATGATAATAATGATAATAATGATAATAATGATAATAATGATAATAATGATAATAATGATAATAATGATAATAATGATAATAATGATAATAAT
Organism: Dichetophora obliterata; assembly: GCA_963920525.1. Classification (NCBI taxonomy): domain Eukaryota; kingdom Metazoa; phylum Arthropoda; class Insecta; order Diptera; family Sciomyzidae; genus Dichetophora; species Dichetophora obliterata. The sequence continues at coordinate 126,313,565 of OY986439.1, forward strand.
GATAATAATGATATAATGATAATAATGATAATAATGATAATAATGATAATAATGATAATAATGATAATAATGATAATAATGATAATAATGATAATAATGATAATAATGATAATAATGATAATAATGATAATAATGATAATAATGATAATAATGATAATAATGATAATAATGTAATAATGATAATAATGATAATAATGATAATAATGATAATAATGATAATAATGATAATAATGATAATAATGATAATAATGATAATAATGATAATAATGATAATAATGATAATAATGATAATAATGATAATATGATAATAATGATAATAATGATAATAATGATAATAATGATAATAATGATAATAATGATAATAATGATAATAATGATAATAATGATAATAATGATAATAATGATAATAATGATAATAATGATAATAATGATAATAATGATAATAATGATAATAATGATAATAATGATAATAATGATAATAATGATAATAATGATAATAATGATAATAATGATAATAATGATAATAATGATAATAATGATAATAATGATAATAATGATAATAATGATAATAATGATAATAATGATAATAATGATAATAATGATAATAATGATAATAATGATAATAATGATAATAATGATAATAATGATAATAATGATAATAATGATAATAATGATAATAATGATAATAATGATAATAATGATAATAATGATAATAATGATAATAATGATAATAATGATAATAATGATAATAATGATAATAATGATAATAATGATAATAATGATAATAATGATAATAATGATAATAATGATAATAATGATAATAATGATAATAATGATAATAATGATAATAAGATAATAATGATAATAATGAAATAATGATAATAATGATAATAATGATAATAATGATAATAATGATAATAATGATAATAATGATAATAATGATAATAATGATAATAATGATAATAATGATAATAATGATAATAATGATAATAATGATAATAATGATAATAATGATAATAATGATAATAATGATAATAATGATAATAATGATAATAATGATAATAATGATAATAATGATAATAATGATAATAATGATAATAATGATAATAATGATAATAATGATAATAATGATAATAATGATAATAATGATAATAATGATAATAATGATAATAATGATAATAATGATAATAATGATAATAATGATAATAATGATAATAATGATAATAATGATAATAATGATAATAATGATAATAATGATAATAATGATAATAATGATAATAATGATAATAATGATAATAATGATAATAATGATAATAATGATAATAATGATAATAATGATAATAATGATAATAAAGATAATAATGATAATAATGATAATAATGATAATAATGATAATAATGATAATAATGATAATAATGAGATAATAATGATAATAATGATAATAATGATAATAATGATAATAATGATAATAATGATAATAATGATAATAATGATAATAATGATAATAATGATAATAATGATAATAATGATAATAATGATAATAATGATAATAATGATAATAATGATAATAATGATAATAATGATAATAATGATAATAATGATAATAATGATAATAATGATAATAATGATAATAATGATAATAATGATAATAATGATAATAATGATAATAATGATAATAATGATAATAATGATAATAATGATAATAATGATAATAATGATAATAATGATAATAATGATAATAATGATAATAATGATAATAATGATAATAATGATAATAATGATAATAAGATAATAATGATAATAATGATAATAATGATAATAATGATAATAA
>OY986439.1:126925395-127194596 GCA_963920525.1 Dichetophora obliterata
GGCAATTACAGTAAGGGTACAAATTCAAAAACGGGTTTTTTTGGTTGTTCAGGCAAAATAATTCTACTTTGCAAAATACAAGGTCATTCCGCTGAACCGTTTTTATTTTATTCAAGGTTAAAGATCAAAATTGTATGCGTGCGCATACAGGGGACCGATGAGGGTTAAAACGTGAAAGATGTTTTTCAAAATCGTATACTAGTTATATAGAGTAAACTTTTAATTTTTAACGTAAAGCTAGCCTATAGATTAATCTTCCTCCTACTTAAAAAAAAAACATTTAAGTGTTTTACGAGTTGAGCTACACAAAAAAAATTTGAATTTATTGTTTCAAGTATCCGGCGTTGTTTGCTTCGCCAACAGTAAATATTGTAACTTTTTGCCCCACATCCAATTAATTAATTGACCTAATGTCTTGTCGTCCACAATTGAACAAGGCCTTTTCAAATCAAAACAATTTAAATTAACTATGTTGGTGGCTGGACAAATAAAAATATAAAAGCTACGTTGAGTCTTAATTTATGTTAGCACTTCTTAATTAAGTCGCAAAACACTTTCAATCAGACACAGAATTTAAAATTTTTTTAATGATAACAATATACTGTTTTCACTTTGTATGGTATGTATTTTTAGACGATTCAATTTTTTAAAAGGGATTTTTAAGCACACTTTTAACTGTCATTAAAGTCAGTATTTTTAAAGCATCTGGATATCGTAGATCTTCATTTCATCATTGATAGAGATTGAGAATACCATTTCCTTGAGAGATGTTCCGGATAGCAATGTTATACAAAAACAATTGTCAAAGTCAAAAATATTTAGCTCAGAGTCTCTTATATCAAACATTTTTTGAAAATGGATAATAATTCTTTCTTTGATCGTTCTTTCATTGAACAGACAATAAGCCAAAACCAGAAACTATTGAAATTTTTTCTGTGAAAATACGTGATAACGGAACATATAGAATGATAAGAATGCCGCTGGATGACATATGGAATCAAGGGTACGAACTGCGCATCAGTAATTTTGCCGACAAAGAGAAACAGGCACACAACGAAAAGGATATAAGAAATCAGGTCAGAATTTTAAACAATTCACTTATTTGTCAGGTAACTTCATGGGCCAGAGTAGATCGTCGTCGTTTTTCGGGCAGCAAATAGAAACCTTTTAGGAAACTTAAAATAAATAAAACCGATGACCCACTAATGTTTCCTCCTCATTAGACATTTATATTTAACTCAATGGTCTTGAGAAAGCTTCTACGAAAATTACATAAATACTATTTCTTTCTTCTCTTCCAAGGTGTCTTTTGCACGTAAAGCAAAACAGAGTTTGTGGAATAACGACAAACATTTTGTGTATTGGTGTCGTTACGGTAATCGGCAACAGGACGTGCGCAAACGTCAGGTAAGAGAAATATGAGTACATTACTAGTTTTATCAAACTTATTAAAAAAACAAAATATTACCTATATTAACAGATGTCAGAGTGTATGAAGTGGGGCAGTGTTGGCATGAATGCTGGCATGCTTTTGGTCATGAACAAGCAGAAGTCATATTCAATGTCTAAGTAGAGAGGATCACATGAAAGAAATTTTAAGCAGCCAATCACTCAATCAAAATTCATCGATTAAAGAAACAACGCAGTGCTAACAGAAAATACATAAAACAAGTTAAATTTAAGGTTTTCACTAGAGATAAGATAAGGTGCTAACGGTGCAAGTATTACCTGCTTTATATACTTTAAGAGTAGAAATTGAAAACAATAAAGCGATATGTTTTGTTCACTTTTAATTTCGAACGCAGTATTCTGAGCAAATAAAGCAGAAATACATCGCTGGACTTTATATTAGCTTTAATGAATACGAAATTATGATGAGGCTTACTACATTATTGCTTTATTGTGGTTTGTTAATAAATGACTTTGTAAAAGGCAGCTGAAATAATATCATGCTCCCTCCCACACCTCAAAAAAAAAAAAAAAAAAAAAAAACTAACACTGTGAATATAAAAAGACTTATTTAAATTATTAAAAGTATTTAATATTTTCTGTTGTATTTAGAAACTAAGTTGAAAACATAAAAATGTATCTAGTTTTAATTGTGCAGAATTGTAATGCTAGTTTATAGCTGTGATTGATTAAGAGAAAAAACAGAAAAGAAAACTTGAAAAGTTATTTATGCTTACTTACATTATCAAAGTTGAGATATATGGAAGATTATTTAAAAATAAATATTTTAATTAAGAAAAACTGTTAAACTACTAAGTGATATAAAAAAAAAGTTGAAATTAAATTTGTAACAAATTCAATTTTTTTTGTTGTAGTTACAAGATAGAAATAAAATCTTTTTATAAGAAATACATTCTCAATGTTGAAATATAATTCATACAAATATGTCTATGTTACATTTATTATATGTATGTTTTTAATGCAAATACAAATTATCACAAACTGCAATTTTTATATAAAAATTATGTTTAGTATCTGACATACGCGGTGTTACCCCAGAATTTTGAACACTAGAGGTCACTATAGTAAAAAATTCTAAACTGTACATACGATTAACATAAAAATTTGTGTATGGGCATTTTGACCAAAAGGTTTACCGCGACTGAAAAATAAAAAGTTATTTAAAATTCTTTTAAGCCTCCATAATAGAAAAAAAAATGTTTAAATTTTCATTTCCAGCAAACTATATCTGGGTAGAAAATGTTAAATACTATCATAATGATAGTATAATTCCGATAGCATTTCGATATCGTAACGTTATCTATATTAAGAAATAATAGATATCATAACGATAGCATTGTGATATAGTCAAAATATCTATAATAAATAAGTACTCGATATCATCGCGATAGTATAAATACGATAGCACTGCGATATCGCAACAATATTTAGATTAAAAAAATGCTTGATACAATTTCGCTGGTACCAATATTTAGATAAAATAAACGTCACTAGGATTTACCTATTTAAGTACGCTTATATTATAATGATGGGTAACCAAGAGGAGAGTTATTGTGAATTTCGAATAAAATTATTGTATACATATATGTCAAATGTCATTTAAATTAAATTTTTTATTTTTAGATCACTTTTTTTAATGAAAGTTTGTTTAAGAAAAAATCTTTACTATTTCTTTTTATTTTTTACTTTTTAGTGTTAAAGGTTTATAAAATACGACCAAAACCGTTTATAATAACATTTTTATTAACTTGTGGGCGGTGATATTTTTAACCGACTTCAAAAGGGAGGAGGTTCTTAAGTTGGTTGGTTTCCAATAACTCCTAAAGTACTTGCCCGATTGACAATTTTTTGTCAACCAATAGAGATATCAGACGCGGAGATGCCCGTTTAAAAAAGTGGGCGGTATTCGACACAGAGGCGTGGTAATATAAGAGAAACTTTGTATATCGATGAATATAAAACCTTTAAAGTCGGCGCTTATATAATCTGACTTTTATAAAATAAACGCTGCGGCTTTAAAAGTTTTATATTCATGGAGAAATTAATATCTTTATGATAATAATACAAAATAGAAAAAATTTATAGTAATAAGATTTCCAATTTAATAATATATATAAATAAATTAACAAATTTGACCAAGGATTAATGTGAAAAGTAATTTATAATTATTTTTTACTTTGTAGTGGTTTTGAAGTTGGTTTTTGTTACAAAGTTTTTTCCTAAATAACCTCGTACTTGAAAATATATTTCGATAAGGCAAAGAATTGAATCATAATACTGCATTGTCACCGAACTTGCATATGTATGCTTAATTTCAGCTTAATCGGATGCCAACAAGTTTTCGAAAAATGGTCAATTTTGACGGACATTCGAACGAAGCAAGTTAAATAAAAACTTATAAAAAGCAAGTTATCCTTTTTGCCCTTATTTTTTCTATGCGTTCCAATTGGTACTTAATTGGTACTTTTATTAATTAAAGGTTTTTGTTGTTATTACAGGAAGGTTTTTAGGTTAGGTTGAGACGGCAGCCACTGTACGTGCTCAAACCATACACACGTACCACAGCTCACTTAGACAAATAAGGTCCATTGTAATACCGCTGCGCACGTGGCCTTCAGTCCGAGTGGAACCACATTGAGCTCTTGATGAAACTTGTAAGACGTTTGATGCTTGTCTTTGACAGGTCGTCAAGCTCAGAAAAGAAGAATGACCCTAGATATTTACGCCTTCTTCTAGCAAGCGGGAGATGGTTTCTTTCTCCTCCTCGTCCCTGCTGCTTCTACAGAAGTCATTTGTGATGACTCCCAGTCAGGGGCACGTCTGCCTATTAAGCAGTGCCCTGTGGTAATGGCCACTAGCGTACCTATCTCTGGTCTTCCCAACGAGAGAAGGGCTCTCGATCTCTTTGGATCTAGAGTCGGCCAAATAAGCCTTGTTGTTCTGCATGTTGAGAGTTCAGCCCATCTTGAGTTCGCTTTAGATGTGGTGTGCTCATTAAGCAGCATTTTGACAGTTTCCATCGGGATGCTCGGTGAGTTCCGAACCATTGAAGTCACCGATGTATCTTTTCTAGAAAGCTCGTCTGCTTTTTCATTTCCCGAATGCCCTTATGCTTAGGTACCCATATTAAACTTATGTCAAAAACCTTGACATTTCGCCTAATGCAGCTCGGCATTCTTTGGCTACTTTAGAGTTGATGGATACTTGCTCCATCGATTTGATTGCTGCTTGGCTGTCCGAGAAAATATATATTTCTCGTTTAGAGATGACATTTTCTGAGAGCCATGTTGCAACTTCCTTAAACGCCATCATTTCGGCTTGGTAAACACTACAGTGATCCGGCAGCCTACGATCTAAGGATACCTCTAATTTTTTCGAGTAGACCCCATACCCGACTTTTTCATTTAATTTTGAATTGAAGACACCCTGTTTTCCACGGCGCACCTTTATACCAGTATGTTCTAGGTGGAATAAGCGTGCCGTAGTTTCCTTCAAGGGAAAGCAGTGGTTTACAGTAATCATTCTTTGGTGGAATGAAGTTGAATTTGTACAGTATGGATGCGTGTCCTGAGCCCAGGTTTTCCCATACTCCAATTTCCTTTAGTCTGACCGCCGAACAAGCTGCATATTGCCTAGCAATCAAGTCGAGCGGTAAAAGGTGGAGTAAGGTCTCTAAAATCGCAGTCGGTGTTGTTCTCAGATCACCGCTGATGCAAATAGATGCCATTCTTTGGACTTTTTAAGCTGGTTTAAACTTGTGACCTTGTCCAAGGCTGGCCACCATATCGTTACTCAATAAAGAAGTATAGGTCTGATGACCCCTGTATACAGCCAATGAACGATATTGGGGGAAAACCCCCATCTTGTTCCTATAGCTTTTTTACAAGTGTACAGTGCAACTGTTGCTTTCTTCGTACGCTCAGAAATATTAAGTTTCCAGCTAAGCTTTTTATCAAGAATGAGTCCTAGATATTTTGCATTTTCCGATAAGGACAATGCAGACCCATTTACCATGATTGGTGTGAGACACGGAATTCTATGTTTCATTGTGAAAAGGACCAGTTCTGTTTCGCCCGGATTTACTCCAAGACCACAGGGTTCGGTCCATAGCTCGAGTTTGCAAAGAGCTCTTTGCATAACGTCGTGTAGGGAAGTGGGAAACAATCATTCAGCGTTTAAAAGTGCCACGCAAATGTGCTATGAGTGCTACTGAAACTGAACGCTGCGTGAACTTCAGCAATCATTGCCTTTGTTCTTGTTTTTCTTTTCGTTCTCCTTGTTGCAGCCAACTTCACTACAGAACACATTGTAAAAATTGGAAAGTCGAATCGAGTTTCGCTAGTGCGTTGCGTATTTTGGTAGGCTTCATACAAAATTTATGTGCATGAGCCAATCTTGACAGATAAATGATGCTGACGCGCCAATTTAGATTGGACTATTATAGTGCAAAAAAAGCAGCGAGGGAACTTCTGGAACATTATTTTAGCGATTGTGCGATCATTCATTTAACAAATGAAAATAATCCAGTAACTTCCAGCACTGCTTATATTGACATTGGTGAAACCCAACACATCGATGAAAGCGAATCCAACTCTAGTGCAGATGTGTGTCCCGCACAGTGTTGCCAGAAAGGGGAATTTCCCCCGTTTTGCGGGAATTTTCATTTGTAAATTTATGTCGAATACTGAATTGTGACGCTGTGTAACCTGTAATAATAATATGGAAGGTGCCACTCCCCCTTTCACAAAGCCCATAAAATGTTATCAATAAAACTGCATGTAGAAATTTATCTCGAATACTGAATTCCGATGCTGTGCGAACTATACTGCCCTCCTAAGTAAAAAAGTCATATCTCCATTTGAGTTGTTTTGAGATATTTAGCTTTTACTGTTTTTATCTTTCTAGAAAAAACACTAGAATGACCATTTTGCTTAATGTTTTTCAGTCATTTTCAGTTGAAAATGGGTAATCTTAGCTTAACACAAAAACTAGAAATTCATTCACGGTTCCGAATCTGCCCTTTTCTCAATTTTGGAATTTTGGCGTTTGTGACTTTCTTTCTTAAGACGGCAGTATAATTCCAAAACTATTCGATATCGCAAGTTTTGGTTGTATCGGTTGTGCCACTTACTCTTGTTTAACTCCTATAAAATGTAATATTTAACGAAATGTGTTTATTGTTGCTGAACAAATTTCGAGGCTGTGTGACTTGTAAAAATAAAATTAATTAAAAATTATACATCATACTACCTTTCATATGACAGCATTTATTTGCAAAAATTCTTCCAGTTAAGTGCAAAAACTATATTACTGTTTTTGTCATCAAAACAACAAGGGTACCCCTGGAATATTTTTGACGAAATTAATTTTTTCCAAAATGTTTTTTTTTATATTTTTTAAAGAAATGTCAAGTCTGAAAAATAATTTATGTAAGAAAAATTACCCTAATATCTCTTTCCAATCAAAAGTTATGACTAAAAGCCTATTTTTCCATACCATTGACTATCCTTAGGCATGCCAACCGTACAGATTTTATCTGTACAGTACAGATTTTAACTGTACAGATTTTATCTGTACAGTACAGAATTTTGACCCGGCGGACAGAAAAAAAAAAATTGAAAAGAATTTGTAGAGAAATTTCGATGTCCGATTTAAGCTTAGTTGCAAATGAAAAAAAGAACTATAAAACATATGAAAAAACTTTCAAACACTTAAAATAGCAGACTGACAACATATTGTATCGTCTGAACTCCCCAATGACGTTGGTGGGTGTCATTGCGAGTTATGCCTACTTGGAAACTGATTGAAAAAGCGATAGAAGAAATTCCTCAATTCAGTTTAAATGAGCATTCGAATAAAGTGCACGCTCAATACGGCCACATAAAATTGTCTTGCACTGCGGAAAAAGTAGCAGATTGAAACGCGGAAAACTTGCGAACGGAGAAACGATGGGTTGAAATTTTCAATCACATGAATACCGCGCAAGTGCCGTATTTGAATTTTGAACGCATCATCAAATTCATTCTCTTTTTACCTGGGTTAAGTGCACCAGCCGAACGTATTTTTTCCAATAAAAACATTTGGAAAGCCGAGTCAGGCAATCTTAGCATCGACACACTAAAATCAATTCTACTCGTGAAATGTAGCTTAGATTACTCGTGCATTGACTTCCATACATTTTTAAGGAAGCAGTCGCAACTATTGAGACAAATCTCAAGCCAAGAGAAATACAATTTTAAGCAGACGAGCGACCGTAGCATTATTGCTTCTGGAAATGATGATGAAGCTGATGGCTTTAGTAATAAGTCAGTCGTTGGCGCACAAACCGAAAATGCAGTCTATATATAAATGTGCCTGATTATGGTAAAATAATTACAAAGTAGCCATGACAGATGGTTATTTTTACACAAGAGGCAACCGTAGGTTGTCTTTGCTTGCATATTTTACTTTGTCATTTTCTTTCGTTCTCTTTTTATACTATTTTTGACATTTGATGGTCGCTTAAAGACCTGCTACGGCTACCTTGTAATTATTCTACCATGCGTCTGATTAAACAACATAAAATTATGTTTTTATTATTCTTGTTGCTTTTGATTATCTTTCGTTGAAAATGCAAACTTTCTTATATTAATCTTTTTCTTCATAATCATAATAAATACCAAATAGTGTACAGAATTGACCAGATTTTTGAGTTGAATTTTTATATATTTGTAGATAATTTAACCGTACGGTAGTTGGCATGCCTAACTATCCTATAGTAATACAATTCATTTTCTGTTTTTTTGTTTTGCCTTCATACAAATCTAAACGGCAAAATCTAAAGTGCATTCTAGATTAAATTGTTACATCCTTAGTTTTTGCCACGCGCACTCCGAAATTTTGACGTAGAATTACGTCTTACAGCGCGGTTTGTATGGGGGTCAGTTTCACGAATTTTTTCAAAGCGATATTTGACACTTTAATATTCATCGTACAAAGAAAAAAAAATGCCAAAATATCAGTTTTAGTGGGAATAAAACGAATATCTAATAAAATAGCAAAATCTAGGAAGATGAAAAATTCATAAATTCGTATGAGAAATACACAAGCTGCTTAGCTGCGTAGCTGCAGTAACTGCTTATGATGTTTTTAAGGTTGTTGTTGTTGTTGTGTTTGCTTGTTTGGTTCGTAATCACGTCGTTCGTTGTTGTGCTGCTTTTGTTGTTGTTGTTGTTGTTTTTTATTAATATGTATGTAAAACATACATATATAAATACACATCACCTTAGGTCAGGTTAGAACAATTTATTGCTCTAACGAATTTTTTCAAACAAAAAACAGCATCAACATTTTCAATATGAAAAGAAAAAAAACATCACTAGCTGAATAATTAGTTAGCTGATTGATTAACTAGTTAGAGCAATTACTTGTTCTAACCAGACCTAAAGCTCAATAAACGATTTTGAACTTGATTTCAATGCAGGATCCAATGCATATTTTAGATTTTTTTGGCGAACGGGTGAAAAAGAGAGGGGAAAAAAGACAAGACCAAACGACGCATCAAGCGAATATGACATTAATTTTAATTCGATTCTTGATAAATATAAAAAAGGACTTTACAATAATATAGAGAACGGTTTAAAGGTGCAAAAACATGTCGTTTTTATACCAGCAAATCAGACGCTGCCGTTTTAAGTACCGTTTAGCTGGCACAGTAACATTCATGGCTTGTTGGGTTAGAATGCAATAGAGAATACAGATGCATGTAGCTAGAGAGCCAGTATGTGGCTACAAAAAAATGTACTACTACTAACCAATGTTGCCAGTTAAAATTTTTAACAATTCCGACAAAAAGTTCCCTTTTTGACAGTAACATAAATTAAATACAACAAAAATTACCATGGTAAAGATAAAACAAAAAAGTTTCTACCGCAATAAAACAGTATCAAAAAAATCCCACAATCATTAAAAATTACCACAAAAATACCACGCGTTTCAAAAATACCACCACAAATTGCATATGCATTTAAAATTGCCACAAAAATCTCATTCGCATTAAAAAATACCACAAGTCCCATATGCACAAACAATTTAAAAAAACATTTTGAAATACCAAAGAGAAACTTTGCTTACTAAAAAAGAAAAAAAAATGTAAGAAGAATATTACCAAATTCCCATGGAAATTTAAATAATATCCCGCTGAATTTCCACGCCAATTAAAAAATACCACTCTGAATTAAAAAATTTAATAGGCATTCCCAGAGATAAAAATTCTTAAGGGCAATTAAAAATTACCACGAAATTTTTCCAACATAACTGGCAACGTTGCTTTCTATGAGCAATAATTGCTTTCGCCGCAAGTAGTTTGTTGACTACTCGGGTTTAATGGGGACTTTCGTAAGCCCCCTCATGCGGGCGAATAATCCACAAACTGCTTGCGGCAAAGGCAATTATTGCCGAGTGAAAAGCGAGACAAGGAGATCTTGCTACCAGAGCAAGAGAATTATTGCTCTCGGAGCAATAATTGCTTTCGCCGCAAGCTCGAGAATTTTCTTGAGTGACGAGTGAAAAGCGGGACATAGTAAGCAAAGTTCTGTTTATTTCCTGTGGACGATTCGGTTCATCCCCTCTAACGCTGCTCAACCGCTGTGATCTTGCTCTTTTCTGTGCGTCGTTGTTTTAGATTTGTTGGTTTAATTATTGTTGGTTCAGTTAGCTGAAATGTTTTTAGATGTTCTTAATTTTTACTTGACATGAACAGCTGTATTTGACAACTAGCTCGCTTTTCTCTGCTTTCTACTTCATTCCTCTCCGAGTCGGCTCTACCTGGTTATTCTGCCATGAGTTAGAGTACGAATTAAACGAATGTTTATTTTCAGCATGTACATATGTATCTTCGCAAATTTGCGCATGCGTTACTAAGCATGCGTTGTGCTTTAAAAACTACATTTATTTTTTAAATACCATAATATATTCGAACTATTTTTATTATGCATTATATCCTTTCCATATTAAAAATTTATTTTGTTAACTAAAATTTTAATTTTAAATTACTTTTAAAATATACATACATATATGTATATGCTCTTTACTACAGGAAAAATGAATAATTCAAATTTACCCATATTTATTTCCATTAATTAAACATAACTTTGAATTACATTTAGTTTTAACCAACAAAACAAATGAAAAAGAACAACAAATTCATCACCATAAATATCAAACGAAAATTTTTTATAAAACAAAACAAATTTTTACGTGAATTTAATTGTAAGCTTTTTAGATCAGGTAAGTTTAAAGAAGGACAACAACAACAAATTTGTTTTTGAATAATTTTTATTTAGAAGATGAAATACTTTAAAAAAGTTTTGACTATACATGAAAAAAACCAGAATTTTTCTCTATTACTGTATAAAAAGGAATTCTACGTCTATACTTACGATACTATCGAAACTGTGTCTTTTTTTTTAGCTAACGGTAATTTTGTTATTATAATACTTTTTGCCATCGGATTTTTTTGTGCATTTAATTTTAAAATTTTTTTGTTATTTTGACATCAAAAACACTCACATATCTGCAAAATTGTAGAAATTTTTAGTACAGAGACTTTTTCATAAAAAATTTTCATCGTTACCTATGAATGAGAAAAAAACGTTATGAAAATCGAAATTTGGTCTTTCGATGAAAATATCTACTCTGTTCATAAATATATTTCATTAAAATTTTCTTTGTTCAAAAGTTTAATAAAAGCACTTCACAAAAATAGTTTGCACTGTACTGTTAGGTCAGTGTATATATTTTTATGATTTTTTCAAAAAAGGTCCCAAATATTGACTTTAACTCAAAAAATTACTTAAAATTTCTGTGATGGTACCTTTTTATTTTACAACAACAACCATAAAATAAGTTTTATGGTAGAGAGAAGTGCTATTTTATCGGTTAAGAAATACGTTCAATGGTTAAGGGAAGTAGTATTGTATATTTTAGAAGGGGAAATTATGTTGGCTGAAATTTCGACATAAACGTAGTTAAATGAAATTCTTGGAATTTCAAAAAGTTATTTGACACAAGGTAGCATTTTTGCGTAGATTATGATATGTTCAAAAAATGCGACTCCTTTTCGGCCGGGAGAGGGGTTTTAAGTTAAAAAATAATCAGCCCTATCATGAATTATTTTTCACGTGGAATCAAAAAAGGAAGTTTTAATTTTTAAGAAAAAGCTCAAGAACATTTAGAACAGTTCATGAATAAATTTGCAGTACAAATTTTCAAAATGTCCTGAGCTTTATCTAAAAAATTAAAGCTCGCTTTTCCGATTCCGCGTGAAAAATTATTCATAAGAGGACTGAATATGTATGTTAAATTTGCCGTAATTCTTAAATTATTGTTATTGGCACTGTAAAAATGTATTTTTTAAGACTGATAGCAGAGTTTGTAAAATATCTAGTGTCCGACCGAATATTCGGCTTCAATATAAGGCATAATCATAAATAAATTTTTCGAAAAAATTAGACGCCTTGCCAATGGTTTTAAAACCGGGGCTTCTTCCTGCAAGGATGAAAACGGGATTCTAGTGACAGATGTCCAGAGTACACTGACGATATGGAGGCAACACTTCTCTAAGCTTCTAAATGGCGACGCTGACAACAATCCCGCCAATAGAGATGATATTACGGAAACCCCAATTACGGATGACAGCGTCGAGGTTCCGCTGCCCGACTATGATGAAGTTCTGACAGCTATAGCTCGGCTTAAAAATTAAAAAGCCGCTGGAGCTGATGGCTTACCTGCTGAGCTGTTTAAGAACGGAGGCGAAGCTCTACTTTAATGCATTCACGAGCTTCTATGCAGAATATGGAACGATTGGAATCTCAGTGTGTTCTGCCCAATCCACAAGAAAGGCAATCCCACTATCTGTGCCAATTCCTGTCGAGCCTTTTATGTGAAAGATTGAAGCCCATTGTATACGAACTGATCGGACCTTATCAGTGTGGCTTCAGACCTGGAAAGTCCACCATCGACCAGATTTTCACTCTACGACAAATCTTGGAGAAGACTCAAGAAAAACAAGTCGACACCCACCATCTTTTTGTCGACTACAAAGCCGCCTTCGACAGCCCAATAAGGAAGCACCAGTACTCCATCATGTCTGAGTTTGGTATTCCTGTAAAACTAATATGACTTTGCAGGATGACACTAGCAACACCAGCAGCGCAGTTAAAATCGGGAAAGACCTCTCCCCACAATTTGTTGCCAAACGAGGTTTCAGACAAGGAGATTCCTTATAGTGCGACTTTTTCAACCTAATGATGTAAAAGATCATCCAAGATGCTGATCTGAGACGTAGTGGCACAATATTCTACAAGAGTGTTATGCTGCTTGCGTATGCTGATGACATCGATATCATTGGCCATAATACGCGCGAAGTCAGTGCAGCATTTTCCAGATTAGAAAGAGAGTCAAGTCGAATGGATATGGGCAATGAATGCAGATAAGACGAAATACTTGGTGTCAACAAACAAATAGTCCCAGCGTCTTGGAACCCACGTTACAGTTGACAATACCTCCTTCGAGGTTGTGAAGGACTTCGTTTATCTGGGATCCAGCATAAACTCAGCTAACGACATCAGCATTAAGATCAAATGAAGAATAACTCTTGCCAACAGGTGTTACTTTGGGCTCAGTAAGCAATTGAGAAGCAGAGCTCTCTCTCGACGAACGAAAACCACGCTCTATAAATCGCTCATCATGCCCGTTTTACTTTATGCATCACAAACCTGGACGGTGAGCAGTTCAGATGAAAAAACTTTAGGATCATTCGATAGAAAGATTCTTCGTAAGATCTACGGACCAATTGGCATGAATGGCGAGTACCAAATACGGTGGAATGATGAACTGTACGAGATGTACGCTGACATCGACATAGTTAAGCGCATTAAAATCAAGCGGCTTCGCTGGCTAGGTCAGCGAATGAAAGACGATACTCCAGTGAAGAAAACATTCGATTCGGTACCCAGCGGCGGTCAACGCAGAATAGGACGACCGCATCTTCGTTGGAAAAACCAAGTAGAGGACAACCTGACGAAGCTTGGAGTTTCCAATCGGCGCCAGCAAGCGAAAGACAGAAATGGCTGGCGCATATTCTTAGATGAGGCCAAGACCGACATAGGGTTGTAGCGCCAACTAAGTAAATAAGTAAGTATAAGGCATAATCAGCCGACTTTTTAAACCTCGACTTCGGCCCAAAGTAGCCGAATATTTGCCGAATACTTTTATTTTGTAAAGCAAATCTTCGCTATGTGAATATATTCCATTATTGGCATTCCTCTAACTTTTTGAATAGTCTGTAGTTTCTCGACTAGATCGAAAATCGACTTGATAAAAATTTTGAAGTATTCAGCTTCGGCCGAAAATTCCCATTCGATCGAACACAAAAATATCCGATTTTTAAGATTATCTCATAGTGCAGATGTTTTTTGGAGTACCTCAAGCTTATTCAAATGAAATTTGTATAAAAAATGCTATAAATTTTAAAGAAAGTTCGATCTGATATTATTACACTAGAAAGGTCATAAATAATTCCTTATATTGCTAATAATTTTGATATTCGTATAATAATGTAAGAACTATAGCCAATTTAAAATACGTATTTTTTTTACTAAAAACCCCTCTCCCGGCCAGAGGGAGGAAGAGCGGTTTTTTAAACAGCATTACGTAAAAAATTATACCTTGTACTTAAAAAAATTTTTAATTCCAGTTATTTCATAAAACTAGATTTGATATTTTTTTATCGCCAAATGAAATGAACGGGTTAAAATATAGGCTCACAATTCTTTCAGTTCATATCGCAAAAAAATTTTTTATCTTTTGTTATTTAGAAAATACTTTTTGAAGAGCACGCTATTTTTCTCCGAAGCAACCCTGGACCAGTCAAAGCAACGAATTCTACATACGTTCCACAATCAAGAGTGACAACAACGTATTTTTGTGAACCGTAATAGCTCGAAACGGCTGTTTTCTTGAATGTTGTGTCTACTCGTAAAAAGACAGCAATTTATTGCTGTGAACCGTAATACGCCCTTAGGCAAAAATTAGCACATGTGTGTAAAAATTGTCCCGTCTTTAAG
Source organism: Dichetophora obliterata (assembly GCA_963920525.1). Taxonomy (NCBI): domain Eukaryota; kingdom Metazoa; phylum Arthropoda; class Insecta; order Diptera; family Sciomyzidae; genus Dichetophora; species Dichetophora obliterata. The sequence continues at coordinate 126,939,972 of OY986439.1, forward strand.
GCGTTAAGGAGCTTGATAAAAAAACGTCCGTGGCGACAACAATGACCTGCTAGTATATAATACAATTCTACCCAAAAGAAAAGGATTTATTTTTAATTTTCAACAAGGCAACAAAATTCGAGCACTTCAACTTTAAAAATAAATTCAAAAAAATTATGATGACATTAAGAGGTCAAATTAGATGCGATGGACTTTCAACAAACATATTCCTCTTTAAGAATTTTAATAAAGTTTGGTTGTGCTTTTTTTGTCGATTTCGGTGCACTGTGTTTTAATTCAAGAAAAGGAATATTTGTTATTAAATTATTAAGTCGGCTTTTTTTTGTACCATTTAATAAAGCATGCGTTTTAAAAGACAATCATTCAAATAATCGTCGAATTTACAAATTTGTCCTAAATTTCCTTTCGAACGAGTCAAAAACTCAACAACAGATGGATACCGATGTATGAAATTTGGACAGACTTTTTAAATGATTGGTTCAATGAGTTCATAGTCTGCAAAGAACTTGTTGTTGCGGCCTGTTGCTTCATGAACTTCTTTGGCATTAAGCTCAAACATAATTCTAAAAAAAAAATTTGTTAGAACTATAAAAAGAATTAAGTTAACTAAATTGTTGTTGTTGCCTATACCGCAGGAAGTACGTCAGTGTGTCAAGATTTTGTTTAAGCCGTACTTTTCTCGTACACAAAAATATATTTTCTAACTGAGGCCAAAGATTATATAGTATAAAGATGTGCCATGTAGAACATTAAAAAGTAAAGGCACAGTTATAATAGACGTAATGTAAAGTAACGTAATGTTGTCAACTGTCATCCTGACGGGACGTAATGTAAGAAAACGTTGTAGCAATTATAATAAGCAGTAGCCAGGCAGTTAATTGTCGTAAGTAATTGCACGTTCCTGTACAAGTACAATTAAAACTTTGTCATCCATAGCTGTGGATATATAGAACTATCACATTTATAACGAAAACTCAACAAAAAGCTTAGTTCAACAATATAAAATAGCGCAATAATCGCATCTAACCTCAATGTTTAGTTGTTCTTTGAATAGACGTAATGTAAAGCAACGTAGAAATCGAAATCCAACGGATCTTTACGTCCCGTTACATTACGTTACGTTTATTATAATCACTTGTATAAGAAAGTATTGTTTGAAACAATAAGTGAAAGAACACACTGCTCAATTGACATTAGACCACATTACGTTACGTCTATTATAACTGGGCCTTAACAAATATTTTTCAGATCAATACGTAAGCTTTTGTGAGCGCGATGAAAAAGCTTTCTTGAGAGAAAAGTTTCCAATCCTTGCATGCACATTCTCTCTGCAATGCTCTTTCACTCTTTACTTCACAATGCTTCACAGCATAGATCACCACCATGGCACAATAACTGACAAGGTAGTAGCGTAGACTGGCTTTTTTCTCACGAGCGACGATGGGTAGTTGTCAAAATTAGCTGTTCATGCAATTAATAAAAGAAAAGAGAAAAAATAAGCGACGACTCAACCTTGCTCAACTAGCTAGTCAACCGCAGCAAACTAAAATCATTTCAATAAACTTCGCGAATAAATTTAATGAATAAAAAAAAAGTTAAAAATAAGCACATACCTAGTGAACAGCAGCAAACTACAACTTCTTTAGCTGTTTTTGACAACTGCCAATCACCAAAAAGCTGTCACGGCTACCTTGTCAAATAATTATACCATGGATCACCACTGCATGGTTTTTCATAGCTAGCGAGAGTCGTGAAATTTAATGTTGTAATTGTTTTTCCCGTTGTTGTCGTTGGAACCAAGCATGATATAATTACCAGGTATTATTATTCGCTGAAAATCAGCTGGGGATAAACTGTCATTTTGGGCATATAGTGTCAAAATGTAGCGAGAAGGTGAAAACAATGTTGCTTCTTGTATTATTTTAAATCAGAAATCTGCAAACGATAGGGGTATTCACAATGTGGTGTATTTGTGATTAGTTTTTATAAAATAACCAATATTTAAAAGTAATTGTGAACGAACCTTTGATAAAGTGTTGTATTTGATAAAGTACCTTTGATAAAGTGTTGTATTTTTAAAATCAGCTAATTTTTTTGTGTATTTTTTTTTTTTTTAAATATAAATGGAAATCATAATTTTACTGCAGGAAATCATAAAAAAATTTAAACAAAACACTACATGATAATAATTTTTATTAAATAATCTTACAATGCAGCCAGTAGCTTTGAGTAAAAATGTTTTTGGGAATAAACATTATGCATTTTGTTTTTGTAATTTTACAAAACTTGATACAAATATCAAATTTAAATATTTGTCTTGTCCTTGCACTTGATGTTAGTGGCGTGATAAACAACAATCTTATTAGTTCATTACATCAAAAATTAAGTAAGCATAAGAGCAACAATATGATTCAAAGTTCTAATGTCTGACTTTAAAAATTTCAAATACTATAAAGCTTTTATATCGTTTAGCGTAATACAATCAGCCCTGTCATGAATAATTTTTTACGCGTAATCGGAAAAGGGAGTTTAAATTTTTAGGACAAAGCTCAAGAACATTTTGGAAATTTTAAATGCAAATTCGTTTATCAAAGGTCAACAAATTTACATTAAAAATTTCCAAAATGGTCTTGCAATTTATCATAAAAAATATAACTCCCTTTTCCGATTTCACGTGAAAAATTATTCATGATAGAGCTGAATATATAGTTGTTGAAATATAAACCAAATCAATCGCTTTATAAACGAAATTGCAAAAGTTTTTATTGCCAAAAGTTTTTGTTTTAATTTTTTGATTTTTTTAATCTTTTACTAAAAGTTTTAATCCGAAAATGCATTCTGCATTTTATGAAGAGTTCTTTCACAGGTTCGGGAAGTTCGTTTGCACATTAAATGTTCCTACCATTGGCTTGATTAAAGACGGCCTCCAAATCTTTTATTTTTTCCATAAATGCAGCTGATGGCTTTTTCAGCCTTCCCTGTTAGACTTCATCCACCCATATAAAGAAGCAGTCTTTACGTTGAAAACTTTAAAAATGAAGCCTTTTTATAATGTAGCCTGCAACGTACTCTAAGGCGTCCTCGTGCAGTTCGTCAATTTCGTCACCTGTTAATGTTCATATGTAGACATCTGGGTAAAAGTAAAAATTCCCTTTTACTTCTTGGTGTGTTTGCAGTACTTTTATTTGACACCAATTTGACACTATATGCCCAAAGTAACGAGTAGAAGTAGCGATTAATAGTACCTGGTAATTCTATCATGGAACCAAGCAGTTGTGATCTCTGCTTGACAGCAACAAATGTTTTTGTTTGTTTGCATTATTTTCATGATGATTTCCTTATTTTGTGCGGAGCAGATTTTTCTTATTCACTGCTTGCTACTTGACTATTTTTGATTGACTCAGCCAGAGCAGTCAAATCTGCATATATATTAAGAATCTTAAGGAAAACTGAATAACGACATACAACTCCATCCAATGAATTTAAAATTGTTTATAAATAAAATTTACAATTCACATTGAATTTTAAAAACTTGGTTAGTAATTAATTTCAATTATTTTTTTTTCGTTATTCAGAATAATTAATTATTTTTGAAGTGAAAACTTCTTTAGGAGCGTTGAACAATTTTGGTAGAGGGTAAATCTTTGGTTTGCATCATTGTCTTTTTCCTAGGAACTCTCGCCATCAATGCAGACAGCAAAGATAACAAGATAGAATACTTAGAAAACATAACCTCAAAAAATGTTTGCATGTATTTGTGCATAATAAAAATCAACAATGGCCGCATTCTAGCCGAAAAAGTGCTCAAGAACTGTTCCACAACTTTCGGGCTGAATGGTATGCTCTCACAGAACATGTTCCTTGAGATGTCACAATTAATATAGCGAAAATATTTTATGCTACTTCGCTACTTGAGCACTTTTTCGGCTAGAATGCGGCCAATGATCGTCACTCTTGTTCTTAATCGGCCGCAAGCTCAGAAAGAAATCACTTGGCAACTCCTGAAATTAATGCATATAATCTGTTTGTTAGTATATAAATACTTAAGTTAGGTTGCAATAAGATGATTGCAACCAAAACTTATTATTAATTCGCTTTATATTGGTCTATATATGCTTTTAAAGTTGGCAATTTCTTCAGTTGTTGTATTTGTCAACATTTTTGAAAAATTTGCTTTTACTTAAACAGCTGCTATGCATGGTGAGATTTAAAAATGGAACGATCTTCTTCTTTTTCTGCTTTTTTCTGCTGGAACTTCGTTTGCAAACAAGAAAAAATAATGTATGGATTGAGTGTTTTAACATTTTAATCTTTAAGTTGTGATAAAGGAATATGTTGAACATTCAAATAATTACATGCATGCTCTTATTTTATTATATATTGTCAAACAAAGTTTGACAATTTTCACACTTGTTGTATTTGTCAGTGGCTTTTTATTTTCACCACTGCAGCATTTTATATTCAGAGTTGTCAAATATGGCTGTGTGTCAATCAGAAAGTTTTCAGCCGTGGTAGGATAGAAAATATCAAGTTGAATAAAATTTGTGTGAGTTGAAATAAATTTGTCTTTTTTGCTGTGTCAAATGGACGATGAAATTTTGACAATTACAAATTTTGACGTTTTACATTTCGGTCGTATTTTAGCGCAAATATTTTATTTAATTTGCATTTTATTCAATTTGCAACATATCTTATTCGAGTGCTTGTACTTGCAACTTATTTCGTAAACTTGTATTATTGTAAACTTAAAAAACTTAAAAAATAACAAAATAATAAAAAATAACGAAAGTGCTTGAGTTTGTGTGTGACTCTCGTCATCAATACAGACAGCGAGTAGGTTTTTAAATGACGCTCTTGGATCTTGACTACAAGGCGCTCAGCAAATATAGCAAGCAATCATCAATAAATTCCTCTGCTGACGCATCGTTATTTTCCTTCCCTTTGCTTCGCCGCAAAACATTGAATGATACTGTTTTTTAATGTATGTATATGTAGAGCTGCTGTAGGTTAAAATAAAATAAATTTAAAATTTTTGATATTTGGTTTTTCTTTCACTGGCCGTGAAGTCCCTATTGATGCCACCACTCATAGTATAACTAGACAAGGTAGTGTTAGGGCTGAATGTGTTCTCTTTCTTAGTGACCATAACTGTCAAACTCAGCCATTTTGGTATTTTGGCCAATTTTTGCTTTCATATTGCATTCTCATTTGTTGCAGATTTTGTATGAAATGTCAACTTCGTTTTGACAGTTTCGGTCACCGGCTCTCCGCCCTAACACTACCTTGTCTAATTTTACCATTCCACCACTTGAGAATTTGCTACCAGGCAAACAGAAAACATAGAAAGTAAAATGCGGTTTATTTTCTGACACCGATTTTTCTGACTGACATCCCCTCTAACGTTGCGCAACCGCTGTGAACCTTCCTATTCTCACTTCATATGACAACTGATCTATTTTAGATAAGAGTTTAAATCAATTTTTGAAATTTTGTATGAATGGCTGAAACTATTTCTTTTAACTAAATGTACTACCATATCAAAAATATATAAATATAATTCATATCATTTATTTAAATTATTTCATTATTGAATTAATTTAAAAATTTAAATCTTATTTATATTTTTTTATATAATAACACAATATGCATGCACGCTATATATAGATTGTGTTGAGCATTAAAATAAGAATAAATAAGAAATAGATATAATAAGGTAAGTTACCCAAATAAGGCCAACCTAAAGGCCCAGTTATAATAGACGTAATGTAAAGTAACGTGATGTTGTCAACTGTCATCGTGACGGGACGTAATGTAAGAAAACGTTGTAGCAATTATAATAGGCTGTAGCCAGGCAGTTGTTTGTCGTAAATAATTGCACGTTCCTGTACAAATACAATTAAATCTTCGTCATGCATAGCTGTGGATACATAAAACTATCACATTAATAATGAAAACTCAACAAAAAGCGTAGTTCAACAATATAAAATAGCGCAATAATCGAATCTAACCTCAATGTTTAGTTGTTCTTTGAACAGATGTAATGTAAAGTAACGTAGAAATCGAAATCCAACGGATCTTTACGTCCCGTTACATTACGTTACTTCTATTATAATCACTTGTATAAGAAAAGTATTGATTGAAACAGTGAGTGACAGAACACACTGCTGCAGTGACATTTCACTACATTACGTTACGTCTATTATAACTGGGCCTTCACGGTTTTTACCAGACAGAAGAGAAACGGGTTTTTTTTTAAAACTTATTTTTGCAATTTTGTGTTTTTGTTTCTTCAATTCTTTTTTCAGAAACATAAAAATAAAGCATGAAAAAGTAAAAAATATATCCAGCTCAGAAGGTTTTAAAAAGGTCTGATTTTTGCCATATTAGGACCACCATGTCTAAATAAGGCCCAATATAATTTCAATATAATTTCATTAATCAAGTTTTTCTCGGAATACACCACAGTTAGATTTGATCAATTAACCTTTTTGTTTTCGTTAAAATACCTCTCTTGATTTTTAATTCAAAGCTGGACATAGGCAATAGTTAATTCGTAGAATAACGGACTTTTACTGCGAGCACAACATTGCATCAACCACGTTATTGACGCTACCGCTGACTTCGTTCGACTGTCACTCGCTTCACAGATGCACAATCAAAGTAATTTTTTTTTTGCATCGTGATGCAGATATGAACATGTTTAAATGTGAAAAAAATCATTTTGCAGGGAATGTAATAAATGTGCGTATTAGAAATCGGGCCTTATTAAGGCTTGGGCCTTATTTGGCGAAGAGACCTTATATAAATTTGTAAGTGTAGTGTATAGTGTTGTAAATTGAAAACCCAAACCAACGACAAGCAAGACACGAGAAGCAATAGAATTTCGAATAGAAAAAGTGTTGCTTCTCGTGTCTTATTTGTCGTTTGTTTGCGTTTTCGAATTACAACATTAGGTGGTAATAAATAGAACGCTTGTGATAAGCAGACTGTATTTATTCAATTACAACTGTAAATATAAATTTATTTTGCAGGTTTTTTGTGTAAGTGTTTTTATGTGCGTATATTTAAAGTGTTATAAAAATACTTCGATTGTCATATGCCGATTGTAGCTACAAAGAAACATCTACAAAAAAATTCAAGCTAACTGCACAACAACAATTACCAAGCAAATCTACAACAAAATCGCAGAGAGCATAACATGATCGCAGCGGTTGTGGGGATGAACCGAATTGGCGGCGAAAAATAAATAGCACTTTGCTTGCTATTTTTTCTGTATGCCTGCTAGCAAATATCTATAGTGGAGGCATTAAAAGAGATTTCACGACAGTCAAACAAAATACAAATATGAAAAATTGAAATTTCATTTTATATCAGCAGTTAGCTCTAAAGTTTCTTTTAATGCCTCCCTCCACTTGAGATCTTGCTAGCAGGCAAACAGAAAAAATAATTAGCAAAGTGCTATATATTTGCCGCCGCCAATTCGGTTCATCCCCTCTTACGCTGCACAACCGCTGGGATCTTGTCATTCTATTTGCGTTGTTGTTGTAGATTTCCTTGATAGTTTTTGTTGTACAGTTAGCTTGAATTTTTTGTAGATGTTTATTTGTAGCTATAGTCAACATAAGACATCGAACTATTTTAGAAAACAGTTTACACATATGAGTTAAAGAGTATATATAATATTGGTAAAACTATTTGTTTTTAGTAAAAGTGTTACCGTATCGGATATATATATAAATATATAGATACATATATATATAGTTTATATACATGTACAATTTAGCTCATTGAGGAAATTTTAAGAGTATTTATGCATATTTATATAATAACAATTACGTAATAAACCTGCAAATTAACTTAATATTTTCAGTAATAATTGGATAACTAAAGTCTGCTTATCCTAAGCATTCTATTTTTTAAACTGTTTAGCATATAATTTCTTATGTGAATTAAATATAATTTATATGCTATAGATATTTCTTAATTTTAAAATATTCTATTTTTAATACACAACGCAATATAGATATGGTGAACACGTATATTGTGTTAGTGTTATGATATAAGTTAACAACAATAAAATGCGACGCTGCAGTTCTCACGATAAACGGACAACGAACCCGATACCTGTGTAAAAACAACAACCTTTTGCCTACGTGAGGAAATGTGCTGACGCAATTTCAGACTGCAGCAATTTGGAGCTTTTTTGTTTTCATTATTATGTTATGAAAATTGTTAAGTTTAGTTTTAAAGTGGTCATGAAATAAAACGGACATTAGTCCGAAAAAATATTTTTTTTTATTAAAATAAAATAGAAATTCGTTAACTGGCGCCCAACGTGGGGCATGCGCGAGTGTTCCAAAATTCTTTAAAAATAGAAAAAGAATTTTAAGCGAAAACACTAAAGATCATAAAATGGTAACCAACCCATAAAAAAAAGTGACTCAAAAAAGTGAAAAAGTGTGCTAAACCACACCACTGAAAACATGAAGTGTTCCAATAAAAAAAGTGTCCAGTGCATCAATCACAGCACCAACGGCTTATAACCAAAAAGCATATCGCAGAAAGTTTCTTTTTCTTGTTCAACGAATTGAAATGATTGTATGATTGTATTGTTCAACGAATTGAAATGATTGTATTGATACTAATGTAAGTTTATTTTGAAAATTATATAAAAATTAAGTGAAACATTGTATAAAAAATAAGTGAATAAATTTTATATTGAAAACTAATTGAAAGTGAGGAATATGCAAACAAAATAAATTAAAAATTAAATTTCAAACTAAAAATTGAACTCGAATTTAGTAAATTTCAAAGAATCAAATTTGAAAAAAATTAAGCGATATCTAAAGAAAATAATATTCAAAATACAATTTAAAATTAAGAAACTTGACAAGAATAAGCAATTGTTTTAACAAGAATTTATCCTTTCTTTAACACAAATTATTAAGCTAGAAAGAAAGAAACGAAGGGCAATTTTTTCCTGATCCAACAAAGTTAAGCTTCGCGAAAATCAATTAAAACCGTGACCGAAACAAATTTAGACGAAACATGCCAACAGACAATAATATACTTCGGCCCTCGGACCGGTTGGTGAGTTTCAGGCAACCCAAACTCCGGCACTTTCCGGGCTAGTAGCCAGATTGGTAACTGAAGCTCTTAGAAAAGAGGGCAGGGATATTATTAACTCCTTGCTTAATCCAACGAGCGATCATTCCACTGATGTTGACGACAGCATCAACCCTACTAGCTCAAACAATTTAGCCGAAATAGACAAAATTCCTGATGTGGTGAAAAGCCTTCGTGAATTCTCTGGTCAAGTTGGAGAATTCAGTTCATGGTGAAAAAGTGTCGAACGAATTATGAACATTTATTCTGGCCTCAGAGGCACTGCTAAATACTATGGGATATTGAATGTGATTCGCAACAAAATTGTCGGCCATGCCATGACATCGTACTCGAATCATATAACACGCCTTTACATTGGGATAGAATTGCGAAGTATCTAACGATGCACTATGCAGAGAATAATATCATAATGCGCAAACACAACCCATTTCCAGTTCCTCCTAGACATTTTCCTTCCCAGGCACCACCTCTACCAGCCCCAAGACGACATTGTACAGGATCTAACTGCAGCATTTGAAAAAGACATTCCAAGAGACCAGCCCCTATATCCCTACCTCCGCCATGAATTATCACAAATCGAGGAAATGCTAGCACATCTTAAGCCAAGAGTTATTAAAAGATCGCTAGACTTCTTAGGATCTGCTTGGAAGTGGGTTGCAGGGACACCCGACCACGAAGACTTCGTTACAATTCAAGAAAAAATAAACAACGTTCTCACTAACAATAACAACTAACAATAACAACCAGATCATAATAAACAAACTTATAAGCGACAGACTTAATAACATAACTCACGCTACAAACGCCATAGAAAAATTCATGAAAACCGACACTAAATATAAACACGAATTAATATCTAGTTTACAATATAAAATGAAGCTAATAAAAGAAGAACTAACTAATATTAAATATGCTATCAATTTCAAGAAAAGAGAAGGGAAGAGAGATATATTTTCAGGCGGAAAAAAAGAGAGGCAGAAAAGCGCGAGCAGGAGAAGATTGAGATGTATGGTGACAGGAATGAGGCCCGAAAATTTTTCCAAAAAATAAGACGCCTTGCCGATGGTTTTAAAACCGGGGCCTCTTTCTGCAAGGATGAAAACGGGAATCTAGTGGCAGATGTCCAGAGTACACTGACGTTATGGAGGGAACACTTCTCTAAGCTTCTAAATGGCGATGATGACAACAATCCCGCCAATAGAGATGATATCCCGGAAACCCCAATTACGGATGACAGCGTCGAGGTTCCGCTGCCCGACTATGATGAAGTTCTGACAGCTATAGCTCGGCTTAAAAATAACAAAGTCGCGGGAGCTGATGGCTTACCTGCTGAGCTTCTATGCAGAATATGGTCGGAAGAATGCATTCCGAACGATTGGAATCTCAGTGTGCTATGCCCAATCCACAAGAAAGGCGATCCCACTATCTGTGCCAATTACCGTGGAATTAGCCTACTTAATATCGCATATAAGGTCCTGCCGAGCGTTCTATGTGAAAGATTGAAGCCCATTGTAAACGAACTGATCGGACCTTATCAGTGTGGCTTCAGACCTGGAAAGTCCACCATCGACCAGATTTTCACGCTACGACAAATCTTGGAGAAGACTCAAGAAAAACAAGTCGACACCCACCATCTTTTTGTCGACTACAAAGCCGCCTTCGACAGCCCAATAAGGAAGCACCTGCACTCCACCATGTCTGAATTTGGTATTCCTGCAAAACTAATACGACTTTGCAGGATGACACTGAGCAACACCAGCAGCGCAGTTAAAATCAGGAAGGACCTCTCCCCACCATTTATTACCAAACGAGGTTTCAGACAAGGTGATTCCTTATCGTGCGACTTTTTCAACCTAATGATGGAAAAGATCATCCTAGCTGCTGATCTGAGACGTAGTGGCACAATATTCTACAAGAGTGTTATGCTGCTTGCGTATGCTGATGACATCGATATCATTGGCCACAATACGCGCGAAGTCAGTGCAGCATTTTCCAGATTAGAAAGAGTCAAGTCGAATGGGTCTGGCAGTGAATGCAGATAAGACGAAATACTTAGTGTCAACAAACAAACATCCCAGCGTCTTGGAACCCACGTTACCGTTGACAATACCTCCTTCGAGGTTGTGAAGAACTTCGTTTATCTGGGATCCAGCATTAATTCAACCAACGACATCAGCAATGAGATCAAACGAAGAATAACTCTTGCCAACAGGTGTTACTTTGGGCTCAGTAGGCAATTGAGAAGCAGAGCTCTCTCTCGACGAACGAAAATCACGCTCTATAAATCGCTCATCATACCCGTCCTACTTTATGCATCACAAACCTAGAAGCTAATCAGTTCAGATGAAAAGACTTTAGGAGCACTCGAGATAAAGATTTTTCGTAAGATCTACGAACCAATCTGCGTCAATGGCGAGTACCGAATACGGTGGAATGATGAACTGTATGAGCTGTACGCTGACATCGACATAGTCAAGCGCGTTTAAAATCGAGCGGCTTTGCTGGCTAGGTAATGTTCAGCGAATGAAAGACGATTCTCCAGTGCAGAAAACATTCGATGCGGTACTCAGCGGTGGTCAACGCAGAAGAGGATGACCGCATCTTCGTTGGAAAGACCAAGTAGAGGGCAACCTGACGAAGCTTGGAATTTCCAACTGGCGCCAGCAAGCGAAAGACAGAAATGGCTGGCGCAAATTCTTAGATGAGGCCAAGACCGACATACGGTTATAGCGCCAACTAAGTAAGTAAGTAAGCTATCAATTTTGTAAAATCCGGTACTGTAAATACACTACTACTTTCAAACACTGAAATAGAAATAGCTACCACGTTGTTAGACGGATAAAAACTGCCCTACGCAACTTCCCAGGAAGCTCTCGAGTTTGAAAATGTTAAAATTATTACGAACAATTTGTCACTTCTGTATATTGTAAATATTCCCACTACAACAATAGACACTTTCGAGAAAATTTTAATAAAATTTTAATAGATATCGAACATAGTACAATTTTAAAAAACAATGATGTTATCTATTCAATAGTAAAAGAATGCAAACTTTTTAATGCTTTAACAATCTGTAATCAAATTAATTTACTAGACATAAGCAACACTTCATGTATACCCAACATTCTAAGAAGCTCCCAATCAACATGTAACAAATCCAGCGGGCAACAAATTATAACCCTAGAAGAAATAACAACCGGCGTTCTACTTTTAAACGACTTCAAGGGAATAGCTAACATTAACGACATTCCGCATGCACTGAATGACCCTGTTCTCACTCGCCTTAAAAAAGGAAGAGTAATGGCGTTATTTTGACACTATGCATCTGTCAGGTGTTCTTACTACCGACTTTTTTAAGCCCGCCTTATTTCGCATTCCGAGAACAGTCCATAAATGTGGTGTTAAATTTCGGAGAATTCACTACTTTGTAAGTCTTAAATTAAACAGCAACGCAAACAGAAAACCCAACCAATGCAAAACACAATTTATTTGCGCTAAAACATAAGAGAACCACGAGGAAAATGAGGCACAATGAAACTTCAAAGTAACAGACGTCAAAATGAATCGCAAAATTTTTAAAATTTTTGAAAATGCTGCCTCACGTAACTTGTCACCTTCCCACTTCCCACCTTACCTGTAGACGTCAAAATTAATCCGATGCTCCGCCTAACGTAAGGCGCGTGAGAACAGGCTCAATGGAACATTCCTTATTAACTTCCCTAGCTTCAAACCTCTACCACCTGTATTGCAACCTACACCACACGAAAAACAATACAGAGAACTCTTATCCCTCGAGATGATGAAGGACTTAAACATTAAAAACACAAACCAAATCCAACTACTGAAAACGGAAAATATAATCGAACGATGGACTAATTTGGGACTCTCTACAGTTCTGCTCATTCTTTTAGCTGCAATCCTAATATTCAAAATTCTGCTAAGAGGGAACACAAAACTTGTAATTAAACAATATACAAAACAACAAGAACCACCCTCGCAACCAGAAAATTCTCGGAAAAGGATAACCGTTCGGTTGCATCATTCTTTTAAAGGACCTCGACACCAAATCCACCTAACCACCAGATTTTCTCCTTTTTGCAGATGTGGACATCAGCATTTAAGAGGAAAAGAGTTAACAACAATTAAATGCGACGCTGCAGTTCTCACGATAAACGGACAACGAACCCGATACCTGTGTAAAAACAACAACCTTTTGCCTACGTGAGGAAATGTGCTGACGCAATTTCAGACTGCAGCAATTTGGAGCTCTTTTTGATTTCATTATGTTATGAAAATTGTTAAGTTTAGTTTTTAAGTAGTCATGAAATAAAACGGACATAAGTCCGAAAAAATATTTTTTTATTAAAAGAAAATAAAAATTCGTTAACTTATAAAGGGTCCGCCAAATAACTTTTTTTTTTTGAAAATTCTATAAAAAAAAACTACTGGATATTTTCCCAAATTTCTTTTTTTATTTGAAAGTGCAATCCTTCCGGTTAATAATGGAAAATAATTTCATTCAAATGGCTGCCTTTCTGTGCCCCAAAACTGGCATCTTCTGTAAGTCGATCGCAGGCCCACTTAGCGAAACGAAAACGCATTGGATGGTCAGTTGGCTTCAACTCCTGAAACAATTGGACTTTGTATGGCGTCATACCAAGGTCTTTATGCAAAATTCGTCTCAATGATGTCTCCGAAATGTTCAATTGTTGAGAACGATGGTGAATTGATGTTGATGGCGCTTCATGCACACTTTCTGCCACAGCAGCAATATTCTCGGGTGTACGCACTGCTTTTGGCTTTTCACGCTTTGGTTTATCGATGAGGATGCCAGTTTCTTTCACTTTTTTCACAAGATAACGAACATACGAACCTGACGGTGCTTCCCTTCTTCCAAAATCCATACGCAATTTTCGCACACATTCTGCAACATTACCATGATTTTCAAAGTAATGTCGCAATATTTCCCAGCGTTGTTCAAGCGTATACACAGCCATATTCGTTCAGCGGAAGGATAAAACTAATTATCTGTCAAATCAGACATGAGCTAAGTGCTACCCTTCACGAAATAAGCACTAGTTGAAAAAAAAAGTTAGATGGCGGACCCTGTATATAGATAAAAAGAAGCTTTAATTTTTTATATTAATTCAATAATGAAATAATTTAAATAAATTACTTTAATTATATGTATTTTTGATATGGTAACACTTTTGCTTAAAATAAATAGTTTCAGTAATATATGAAAAATTTAATAAATTGCCTTAAGCTCTTAACAAAAATAATTCTAATTTCATATGCCGACTGTAACTACACAATTAGAATTCACAACGTCTACAAAAAATTTGCAGCTAACTGTCCCAACAACAATTACCAAGGATATCTACAAACAAGGACGCCAGAGAAGAACAAGATCACAGCGGAACTTTTAGAACTTTTTGATTTTCATCCTACATGTAGGACGGGCTGCTGTTTGACCTTTCGCACATCCTACATGTCCGTCCGACCTGTCAAATCCATCCTACATGTAGGATAGTCCGAAACCCTCTATTAGCATGAAAATTCTTATGTAGCAGTAAGGCAGTCCGTGGCAGGACAACGTCTTCCAGGGAATACTAATATTTTATGTATAGGTTTTCGCTTCGGTCGGCAGTCCCCTCACTGCTATACTTTTTTTTTTATTCATATAAATGCTATTTACAAAGAATGGAATTCAAAAAGAATTTCAAATTTTTCAATAATAAATTTTTTGTACATAATTTTTTTTTGATTCATTGTCTATTCATTATTAATTTTATAGTTATTATTAATTTTTTATTTATTATTAATTTGGTTCATTATTCAAAAGTGAGCAACAAGATTTTTTTCATTAATAAAAAAATTAATAGCGAACATTTTATTCATAAAATCGTAGTGAATGACAAAATTGTTTATTCACTGTATTTTTTATTTAAAAGTGAATAATAAATTAATAACAGTGGTAAACAATTTGAAAAAAAAGTTTGCGCGACGAAAACGAGATTGCTAGTTCGATTGAGTATTTTTTCTAGAAATATAAACCATTAAGACTTTTCCAGGTTGGTTCGAATTTTTTTTAGAAGAATTTTTCGACTTTTTTGAGGTTTGAAAAATATTTCCCCAGTTATGATCCTATAACTCCAAAATTATTCGTTTATTTTACAAGTTTTATAAATATTTACAAATGAGACGTTTATACCTTTTATTTAAGCTTTTATTTATCCGATTATTTCAACGATTTTTGTAGACATTTTCTGAATACTACATTTGTGAAAGAATTTAAAATATACCATTTATTTAACATTTCCCCTATATTAAAGTGTGCAAAAATATGACTTTGATATATAATTTGGTTTTATTTTTACTTTGTCGTTAAAAAAAAAATTTCAACGAAAATATTAAGGTAAAAAGTATGATTATAGCAGGCTGGATATTTGCGTATTTCGGTTTTAGTAAAAATACTCAAAATTACCTGCATCAAAGTCGACGTGGTGAGTTCGTACTAAACAAAGTCTTCAGACTTTAAAAATCCAATTTTCATATATTTAACTAAAGATTTTGTTTACAAACAATATTCTTAGCGTTTTTAGCTAAATTTAAAATTCCTAAACCGCAATTTTACGTTATAATAGGATTTGCAACGCTGTAAACTCTTTGAAATGAGTAACACTGGGGTACACGAGTAGACGAGACAGTACTGTTAAGACAGTGAAAAATACGTTTTAATTGTCAAACTTTGTGTCTGTGACATGATTTAATTACTATAGGTTGTCCATTTATTTGACGTTTACTCACAAGAATGAAGATATACACCCGTAAAATTGAAGAGGAGAGCAAAAGAGTAATTTTTTAATGCCATCAAAGTAATCAGTTGCAGGAATATCATACTTTTTCGCAGTACTAAATACCCAAGGATACATTTCACTGCTGCTTTTTCTACTAAGTTCTGTACTGCTTGTTTGTTTTAATAGAAAATTTAAGTGAGTTTTTAAAAAGCTAATTTCGATATTTTGTTGTGCAAATATATTTTCACCGCTGACGGCTTATTGATCCACTGGCACATTATATTTTCAAATTTTATCACCAGAAGAAACTGTTTTGCAAATACCGCACGTTGAAGGCATTATTATTTTAATAATTACAACTAAATAGTCGCGACTTATATTTCAATTGAAAAAAACGGCCCGCAACAAAATTTTAAAACATTTTTCAGTAATAATAATTATGAAAGCAATAATTATTATAAACGCAATGCACACTATTTTTTTCCTGCTAATAGCAAAATATAGAATAACTACTTTTTTTTTAAATACACAAAACACTGAAACATAACTTTTTTCATAGAAGACCACAAGACCCTGGTTGTCATTTATATTTGAGAGAGAATATATTTTTGTTTACATATTTACGGGTGTTGTCAAACGAATGGACAACCTGTAATAATTGAATCATGGTCTGTGAAAAAGAGTACAGACAGTTGGTAAGACAGTTGGCAAGACAGTAGACAAAATAGTAAAAAATTTCTATTTTACGAAGAAAATTTTTGTTAAAACTACGAGTATTCTCACGTATTCTGTCACTTGATATGCTAAATATCATTCTACTCTCCTAGCTACTGTCCCGCCGCCAAATGTCTACAAAAAACTTAAGACAGTAGAGCAGACAGTAGCAAAAGTTAGTGTGTGTGGGTAAAAATTTGTGAATGTGTTGCGACTGTCTTAACAGTACTGTCTCGTGTAACCTCCGTGTAAAATAACAAAAATAACGAAAACAACGATACGTCAAAAATAAATCAAAACAAAACAACGATATCTTCGCGCTGTATAAATAACTAGCTGAAATACTGTGTGTTGCTGCGACGCCCCCGTTACCAAACGCCCATAACATGCTATCAGAGAAACGGCACTAGTAAATTGTGGTCGAGTACCGAATTCCGCGGCTGTGCGGCCACCTCTAACACTGGGGTTATACGAGACAGTACTGTTAAGACAGTGAAAAATACGAATTGGTTGTCAAACTTTGTGTCTGTGAATAAAAGTCCAGACAGTTGGTAAAACAGTTGGCAAGACAGTAAACAAAATAGTAAAAAATTTATATTTTATAAAGAAAATTTTTGTTATAACTACGAGCACGTCAAAGTTTGGCAAATTTCCAATTAATTCTATCAAATTTTATCGTCTTCTGTCACTTGATATGCTAAATATCATTCTACTGTCCTAGATACTGTCCCGCCAGCTGTCTACAAAAAAGTTAAGACAGTAGCGCAGACAGTAGCAAAAGTGAGTGTGTGTGTGTGGGTAAAAATTTGTGAATGTGTTGCGACTGTCTTAACAGTACTGTCTCGTGTAACTCCAAAGCTATTCAATATCAAAAATTTCAGTTGTATGGGAGGGGTAACGCCCATAAAATGTTATCAGTGAAACGTGTAAATTGTAGTCGAAAACCGAATTCGGGACTATAACTAAAAAGCAATTCGATATCGCAAATTTGGGTGGTGTAGGAGGTGCCACGCCCCCTTGACCAATGCCAATCACTTGTTATTAGGAAAACGCTACTTGTAAATTGTGGTCGAATACCGAATTCCGAGGCTTTTCCAAATATAATTATAAAGCTATCCGATATCGCATATTTGGCCTGTATAGGAGGTAATTTTGAGTTTTAACCATATTTTTTAAACTCTTTCACAAATGTAGTATTTAGAAAATGTATACAAAAATCGTTGGATCAATACAAATGATAGCTTGAATGAAAGATATAAAAGTCTTATTTGCAAATATGTATACATTTTGTAATATGAAAAAATACTTTTGAAGTTATAGGATCATAACTGGGGATCTATTTTTAAAAACTTAAAAAAAATCGAAAATATCTTTGAAAATTCTTCAATTCTTTTCGAATTGCATTCGTTCTATAATACTCATACAATTTAACACAAAGTCTATATTAATAAAACTTATCTTCTGGTTTGTTTGTTTAATTGACATTTATACAAATCTAAATGGCTTAACGGACTTCGCTCAATTTGAATACACATATTGTCTGTATCCTAGATTAGATACTTACGATATCTACTTACTTACTTAGATATGTATTTAAAATATTTCTTGAAAAAAATTTTTTGCAAATTAAATTTAAAAAATGTCAGTAATTTTAATACCAAAAACATTTCCATATCTTTAGAATTTCAGAAATTTTTGACAACGATTTTTTTAATAAAACATTGTTCCCCAAGAATGATAAAAACGACTTGAAAATCAAAACTTTGACTTTCGATGCAAATATATCCGCTATTTTTAAACATACTTAATTAAAATTTTTTTGATCAGTTTTAATAAAACCACTTTACAAAAATAGTTTCAACTGTAGCGTTAGGTCAGTGAATGTATTCTTTATATTTTTTTTCAAAAACGGTCTAAAATATTGAATTTTTACTCAAAAAATGATTAAAAAAAGGTTTTTTGGTTTATAAATAAGAACAATTGAAAATTGCATTTCTGAGTACTTTTAATATAGTAAAGCATGTATTGACAATAATAAAATAAAAATATATAAAAGTAGTTAAATAAAAAATTTTCCCGCAAAAAAACAACTTAAAAAAATTGCTTGCAACATTATTCGCGGCTAAGCTTCAATCGCCCTTACAATAATATACACTAAAAATATCATATCGCAAAAAGGCAAAAAAAAAAACCATGTCAACACACAAAATATCAAAATATACCTAGATTATGTCATCTTTATATTATATTCTTGAAATTATATAACAAAAAGATAAGAGATAATGCAAAAAATATAATAAATTTAAATTATATAATGTTCGTAGGGTAGTTTAGTAAAAAAATTGCCTACATTTTTTAAGTAAAACCTAATTAAATTCTGCTACATTTTGTTGGCAGCTACATATTTTATTGAGATGTTTCGTGCATCAAATCTTTACATATCATTTCTATTGCTTTTCAATATTATTCTTACATTTGCTCACATTGTCGCTTACTTATTTCCTCGCTCTCAAAAGCTTTAAATCGTTCGCTCGCTGACTCTCATAAAGCTTTAATGTGGATTTATGATAAATCCACATTCAAATTTTACTGTGCCACTTGCTTGTATGGCGGTGGCACATCTTTGTATATATATTAGGTCTGTTTCCGTACTCACACTGTGTGACTTGTCGCTATTTTCTGTTTCCGTACTTTTTGTGTAAGAAATGGGAGAAGAACAAGCATAAAATCGCTCTCTCGAGCACAGAATGTGCACAGAGAGTGCTAGAACTCAAGACTTCGAGTAAATTAAGAACAAACATCAATAAGAAGAAGCATCAAGAAGAACAAGCAAATGTCAAATGTTTGTTTATGTTTTTCACAAATATTCACAAATTGTGCTGCTAAAAATAAATTTACAAAGTGCAGTTTCTTTTGATCTTCCAATTTTTAGCTATAAATAAATTATTTAAAGTAATTTTATAACTTAAAACATAGCTTAAAAGATTTTATAGCTTAAAAAAATTTACTTCACAAACAATTTCAATTGGCGCTATTTACGTTTGACTCGTCTGCTGTCAGAATCAACTGTTTTGTGCTCGAAACTTGCTAGAAGCTGTTTCCGTACTTTTGCTAATATTCTCAAATTTCATTTTTACTCTCTCAGTTCGAGCTTACCAGAAGTTACACAAATCTTACACAGTGTAGAGTACGGAAACAGACCTATTATCTGTGCTTAGGCTATTATGAAGCTTTTTCTTGTGTTACCGGCCGTCTTCACACGCCAGACAATGTCTCAGCAGCTGCATGATTCAATCATGAGCAACTGTTTTGTCCGTTGTTACGTACTGTTGAGACTAAAGTGTTAGATGTTATGACTGAAGTCTGCCAGAAATATCTGACATTTTTACGGACAGAAATCAAAACACAATTTCACGTATGGTTCAGCGGCATTCTACATTAAGAAGTCATGCCATAATCGGCCTAGTAGAAAAATCAAAGATTTTTTTAATGACTTTTACTAACAGAAATTCTATCAGCTTTTCTGTCGTGTGGAGACGGCAGGTTTGTGTATGCCGACACGTAAACTAGTAAGATTTGAATTATTCCTCTCAAAAAATAAAAAACGTTAACTGAACTTCATGTGTGAACTTATATACAGGAAATTTAACCCGGAATTTTTGTCGACTCCGATCGGCTGATGTTCTCAAACAGGAAATGTTAAAAATCGGGTCTTAGAAAAACAACATAAGGTTTAACAATATCCAGTACACAATAAGCTTTTGCAAAATAAGTTGAAGAACATTAAAAAAAATTATTTTGACCGCTTGAATAAAACTAAGGTGCTGCCAAAGATATAATGGTATTCCGCTGCTGATAAGATCAATGAAAAGACATACACCGAACTCGTTGTAAATATCCTTTTAGAAAACATGTATATCTTCAAAAACATAATTAAGAAGTAATAAATCTGTTTTGTGTCCCGATTTTGTTTAAACCACTCTTTATAATTTAATTCTTTTTCAATTTACCTTTACTTTAGATTGTGATTTAGGTTAAGGGTTCACTATATAAAACAAATGAAAAAACATAATGTACGTACCTCACGCAATAAGCCGAAAAGCACATCAGTCGAAAGGGAACGTTCGTGAGCTTCGTCCATTATAATTGCCGAATATCCATCCAAATCGGGATCCCTTAAACTTTCACGCAAGAGAATACCATCAGTCATATATTTAATAACTGTTTTTTCTGAGGTACAGTCTTCAAAACGAATTGCATAGCCGACTTCCTCGCCTAAAATTTACAAAATGAGTTAAGAATAAAAAATGCCTTCCAAGGATTTTCCAAATATACGCACCTAGCTTGGTTCCTAATTCATCTGAAACGCGTTTAGCTACTGACATTGCGGCAACTCTTCTTGGCTGCGTGCATCCAATCATGCCAAAATTACTGTAGCCATCTTCATGCAGATACTGAGTCAACTGAGTAGTTTTACCACTTCCTGTTTCACCCACAATAATAACCACCGAGTTTTCACGTATAACATTGAGTAATTCCTGCCGTACAGCAAATACCGGCAGAAAACGGCGCTGTTCATACATTGATTTTTTTCGAGAAAATTCACTTTTACCGCCCGAATCCTGGTTCTTCATGTGATCTGCAAACTTTTGATCTTTGCGGTAATCGGCGGTGTCTGACTCTTTGTCGAATTTTGCATCCTCTTCCTCGGTCTTCTTTTCAATTCCCATAATATTGCCAAGTTTGGTTCCGCCTAGCTCCCAATGTTTCTTTTGTGCTTTACGGCGTTCCTTTTGCTCACGATAGACACGCACCAAAGCGCTGCCTTTACGTGCGATTTGAGCCATGTCTGATGTGGGGTCTTTCACGGGCACCACCGGCTCTGGTTGCTTTGTGAAAACTATGCGGCCATCAAGGAAAGGTGGTATGATATGATGTACCAGTAGGTGCACGCGTTCCAGAGCTTCTTCGTCAAAGTCTTCATTGACATTGATCGACATAACAACACCTGAGGTCAGCATACGGTTGCGTTCCCAAAGTTCGTTATCTTTATTGATTTGGCGCTGTTGGGCACTTATACGCTTGGTGCGCTTTTGTTCAAGAATTTCTTCACGCTTTCTGCAAAATATTGGAGTAATAACAAAAACTTTGTATATTAATGAATAAAAATTAAATTTATAAATCTCCATTTTACCTGAAATAATCTGCATTTGCACCTGCGAATGGATTGTTTTCGTCATCGTAGCCTTCATCAATGTTGTACCACTCCCGATCTAAACGTCGTTGTTCCTCCTCCCACATATCACGATCCTCTTCGCTGTCGCCCCATGGCTGTCTGGTGCTGCGTCCAGTTGCGGGAGTTGCACCAGATTTCTTTCTATCGTGGGCCCATGAGTTGAAGTTATGAGCCGGTGTTGGCCGCGGTGTGTCATCTTCATAATTTTGACCATGTCTTGATGAACGACTGCGACTTCCACTTCGGGCAGACCACTCCGATCTATCACCAGCATATGACTTAGGCGTTGGAAAGTCCCAAGATGATTTCCGTGAATGTGCAGGGCGCTCGCCATCGTCCTCATCCCAGGTGCTTCCGGAAACTGAGGCAAGTCCCGGCGTTTTAGGTTCGTCTTTAAAACGTGGCGTATTGACACTGCGTTCGGAGTTCGGACCACGCTGGTAACGCTCAGAGACTTCACCGCGTTCTTTGCGATCTCGACGTTCTCGTCCCCTGTTGCGACGATCTCTTTCTCGATCTCTGTCTCGGTCACGTTCTCTGCGACGGTTTTTATCGTAATCGTGATCTCTATCGCGATTTCTTCTCGATGATGATGATGATTTATTTACATCAGCATCACCATCCTTAGTTGAGTACCTGACTCCGCTCTTATGTTTATCCCTTTGAATGTGTTCGCGTAGCCGTTCTCTTGCCATATCGGAAACACCACCAGTATGTGATGGAGTTTCATCCTTGTGTTCCCGCAGTTGACGGTTGAGCTTATGAAAACTTTCGGTGTCCGGTTTTTTAAATGAAAATTCACGGGGTGACTCTGGTGTTCCGTTCTTGTCCTTGTTATCATCATACTCGCTTTCTTTGAAAGAAATCAAGCGTTGGGATTCAACGAGTTCCTTACGACGCTGCTGAGCTAACCGATCTAAGCCAAGCAAGGATGGTTTCGGTAACTTGAATTTCTCATACTCAGTTTTGGGTTTTTTAAGTTCTAGTCCACTCCTAGATTCATCACCAATACCATCCAATCGATGAACACCAGGTTCATCTTCATCCATTATAAAAACTGAATAAGATTTAAAATATTTTTTTAACTTTTTCTTATTTTTTAGTTACATTTGCACAAGCCAGCAGTTTTGCAATTTTAATTGATAAAACGTTTACAGAGATTAGCAATGAAACAGCTGATTTTGACAGCAGCGATGGTGCCACCTTTGATTTAAAGGAATCTGGACGTGAATACACTTTTGCCAGAAAAGCACGATAAGTAGTGCTTATGGTATTTTTTAAAGATTGTGGGATGTGGTGATTCCCATGGTATTTTGTGAAAAAATATCTCGCGTGGAAAAAAATACCTCAAAATATCACAAAATACCACAATACCTCAAAATGCCTCAGAAACCCTCAAATAACCACAAAATATCACAACGACATTTTTCCCACGCGTGGTAGAAATACGATAACAGAACAATGCGTTAATTGAATTGTTCCACACAATAGCGATAAAACGTGTTTTGGTTTCGGTGTAAACGTATTATTAACGGGCACGATTACGATTTCCGGGGCGCCGCGATTTGAAAGTGTTTTCTGGTAGAGAACAACAAAAAAAATGTTTGGCCGAACAAAAAATCGATTACTCATCTAGTTATCGAGCTATCGATTTTTAGGTTTTTTTTTTGCTAAAAGATCTTAAAAAAACATCCATTTCTTTGCCATAATCCAAAGGCTCAAAAAAATTGTTATATCATTGGAAAGATAATTAAATTACCTCTGCAATGATATATAACACTTATATAATTGCAAGCGTATTGGTAACTTTATAAGCAAAATTATAGAGTATTTGAAATTTGTAATTAAAAAACCGGCACTTTCTACTAAATTTGCGTTATTAAGGTACTAAATTATATTTTATTTTTAAAGCTTACAATTTAACCTTTCATTTGATATATTCATATATATTCTTTATTCATTTCATTAATATTCTTTTATGCATTTATATTTTTTACAATTTACACTAAATTACATAAAATAAATAAATATGGAACTATTGAAGAATAGTGAAATCTGAAATTTTACATTTTCTTTTAATTACATGTATTAATACCTTCTCATTCCAAATCCGGAAAATTTTAGGTCGCTCTCAAGTCGTTTAGAAGTTATAGGGGTCCAAAGTTATAAAAATTGGCCTGAAAAACTCGTGTTTTTCCCCCTTCAAAACTACTAATTATGGGTATTAAAAGAAAGGTTATGCTGTTACCTATTCAACGAGCCATCAATCGTAAAAATTCATGCATTACTTTCGAAGACATAACATTTTACGTATTATGCAAACTTGTAATTTCGTAAAAGGGTGAACCATCAAGTGTGCATGATACGTAAAATGTTTTTTACGTATTATACAAATAATATACAATAATATACAAAAGTATATACAAATGTTTTAATTAATAGAGCACAAGATAATTATCCAATTGGAATATAATGTAGTGACAATTTAAAGGTATTAAAATTACCTTTAATTAAATGTACTATTTATTTAAATGAGTTAAAAAAACGTATCTTATTTGCAATATTGTAGGAAAACTTTTCGAAATTCACTAAAAATAATAACCTATCGATAACTCAATTTATTTCTTAATTAACTGTTCAAACTTTCGAATCAGAACATTTTTTGAATTTTGTGGAGCAGTGTTATTGCTCAATTATCCTTCAATTACAACTACAAATTACAAAAGCCAAAATTCCTATAAAAACAATTTTAATATTTGTTTTTGTACGAATGCGAATAAAATATTTGAAATGTTTACCAAACTATGTCCATTCTACGAATTATATTCGTGGTTGAAAATCGAATAAAATTCTAGAAAAAAATTTTAATTTAAGAATAAGTATTGAAAAGTGTTTGTGAAACAAGGGTAAATGAAATGGGTTCTTTTATATGGTATGCATAAATGTAGGGTTTTTTGAAATTCATAAAAATTTAAGATTTTTTTTGTTTATGTTTATGTTTATTCATTTTGTATTTTTGTAATGGTGTAGTAAAAGAATCATGACAATATCTCAACTCGTTTCTGAGTTATACTCTCAAATACCCCTTCAAACACTGCCACAGCAACAACAGCGCAACCTACCGGGTCAAACTTTCATAACAGACCCAGCCGCACACACACACAAAATTTCATCAAAATTGGTCCAGCTGCTTAGGAGGAGTTCAGTGACAAAGCCATGTAAGGAAGAATTTTGTGTATAAAGATATTCCCCGGTAGACGTTGTCCAGCCACCGCCTTACTGCCTTACCGCCTTTGTGCCATATAAGAAATTTCATGCTAATCGGAGGAAAATATTTTATAGTTTTACCATTTTTAGTATAGTTGCCGAACGTAACAATATAAAATAAATTACAAAACTTTAGTCTAATGCAATCAAAACCGTCCGAAATATAGCTTTTGTGTATTTGTAGGTGGTAAAAGAGGGTGTGGCAAAATATTTTTCTCTTAAACCATCTAGAACTCAAAACAAATCGAGTGCAAAAATTTGAGCTTAATTTAGTTAATACCTATCGAACCTTGCTTCACTTCATGCTCATCCCCTGAAAAAGGAGCGTACACATAGTGAGACCACGTTCATTTTTAGCAGTTGCTGAAAATAACCATACGAACTATTTTACCAAATTTTATTCTGAAACGACCAAAACCGTCTGAAATATAGCATTTTCATTGAATTGTGGGCGGTAAAAGGGGAGTGGAAACCCATTTTAAGTGCAATTGCTGAAAGTAATAGTGCATTTACACCAAACCTTCAAAACGTGTTTTGAGAATTTATCGCGGTTATGAGCCAAAACACGACTTATTTTGAGTGTTTTACCATACAAAATTTAAAACACCTCACAGCGCGTTTTATTATAAGGATGTGTGTCAAAAGGAAACTTTTCAGTAGTGGTAGGATAGAAAATATCAAGTTGAAGAAAATTTGTGTGTGTTGAAATAAATTTGTCTTTTTTGCTGTGTCAAATGCACGATGCAATTTTGACAATTACAAATTTTGACGTTTCACAATTCGGTCGTGTTTTAGCGCAAATATTTTGTTTAATTTACATTTTATTCAATTTGTGACATATTTAACTTGAGTGCTTGTACTTGCAACTTATTTCGTAAACTTGTAATTTTGTAAACTTAAAAGACTTAAAAAATATCAAAATAATAAAAATAAAAAGAACGAAAGTGCTTGAGTTTTTGTGTGCGTGTGTGTGAGCCAACGATCTCTCGGTGAATCAGCAAGTGCAGCAAAGTTTAATTGGCTTTCTTTGCTTACGAACGTCCTCCAAGTGCCACCACCAGCAGCACAAGCAAGTGCAGTGCAAAATTTCTTGCTAGCCAACATCCTCCAAGTACCATCACCAGCAGCACAAGCAAGTGGAGTCAACAACGAACAAACTAGTTCAATTGAACTATTTGCATTCATAAACTATGCGAACTATTTGGTTGATTCTCGTTCTTTTAGTTCAATCCATTCTGCAGCGAGTCTGACCGAAATGAATGAGAAAAAATTTATTCAACAATGATTTTAGCCCGTGCTGGTACAGTTTTTCACTAATGAACGGTAAAAAAAAGCTTTTGGAATAAAAAATTTGTTTCAAATATTGTGTGAAATGCCCTGTATGTAGTATTTTTATGTAAATTTCTGCTATGTCCACAGTTAATGATTGATTCATTCATATAGTTCGTTAATTTTATAGACCTGATCATGAACGAGTAAACAAAACGAACCGAAAATTATTGAACTAAAAGATATAACGATCCAAGACACCAAACGAACTATAAGACCTAATGCCGTGGTTATGCTAGTCAAACATGTTCGGTGTTCATTTTCGTTAACTTATTCTCTTCGCTGAAATGTTTGTTTGGTGGTTATGCTATGGGGCATGTCACACTTTGTCTGCTTGTCTGTCAAACATTGGACTTTTCCAGGGTTGCATCGGCAGAAAATAAAAAAGTACTCTCAAAATAATAAAATATATATGAAAAATATAAAAAGGTCGAAACAGACAATGAAAATGTGGGGATTTCTAAACAAAGATACAAGTTTGACAAGCAAAAAAAAAAGATCGCTACAAAATATATAAAAAATTCTTGTGTAGTACGACAAAATATCCTTTTTGTAATTCCCTATTCTTCCTTCCTATAAAACATTCATCCTCACTTAACGTAGAACAGAACATACCTAAAAAAAATTCATATCAATATCAAATGTTTTATCGTGATTTTATTCCATCTGTTAAGCTTTGCTATTAGTTTCACTATTTTTTTAAACTTTTTATGTAAAGATTTTCATTTGTGCTTTATATAATCTCTTAAATGTGTTAAAGAAATAATTTGTTATTCTTTCATGCCCTGACGAAGGACCACAAAGTGAGCCAAATATCGAAAAATAGGATAATAAAAAAGCAAAAAGTTAATAAAAAACAGTTTATATTTTTATACGACCACAGCCCAATTTATAATAGCAACAAACGACAGAAGGCCGAAACAACAACAACATTTTTCATTGTTAAATACATACATATAAATAAAAAAAAATTAATTCTGTCACTCCATGTCCCATTATAACAAAAAATTATTGAATTTTTCATTTATTAAAATGTTCGCATCACAAATTTTTATAAATAGATTTACGGTTTTCTCGCCATTTAGCTGAGAATTAAAAAATTATTTCAAACTACGCTCCGTTTTAGTTTGGTATAACAACTATAACTGAATCCAATTACAAAAACAAGTGTTTAAAAAGGCGTTAGAAACACATCGATAACATTTTTATAATTCCTTTAGCTGTCAATCTTTTATTTTGTTTTCTTTAGTTTGTTTTTATCTGAATCAAGTCTATTTCGCTATTTCACATTTTCTCGAAATTTTTATAAACAAACTTATGAAATTTTAATTGATCACTTATAATTGCAATCCAAACTAATGGTTCCTTTTTTTTGCCCTAGGAATTATTTTTTGTATGTCAATGTAAAGCAAATTAGAAAATTTGCTCTACACTTGCTGGCTGACATGAAACCCCTCTTTTATTCATTCCAGAATTAATTTGATAAGAAGAAAAACCGAACTTAAAGTTTCACAGAAAATGCTGATTGTTTTCCATTAATTTAAATGCCAACCATTTGCAATTTCAAATGTCTATTAATGCATAATATTAATTTCAGAACAGATTTGATAAGAAGAAAGGCAGATTTTAAAATACATTATAAATTTCAATAACAATACGCTTAGAAAAATTTTATACTGTGGTATACTTTACACCACAGAAGCAAAAAGCAACCATTATTTCAACCTCAAACCCAATGAGATAGCATCCCTTTTTATTTCGCCCTAGTTGATTAATAACATTAACATAACGACATGGCAGCATAGTTTTTTTCATATATCTACCACTCTTGGCAGCTTAGTTTAGGAACAGTTAACTTTAAAAATGATCTTCATCTTCTAATAATTAATTTATTATCACCACTGCTGCCAAAACGCTATACCTGCTGTCCATTCGAAATTTTTTAGCTTAATGAGGTTCAACAACAAATGGGATCGTTTAGACGCAAAGCTTAATTTTTAGTTATTCAGTCGTACACCCAGGCTTGGCAACATGTAGTATCGTCTAAGCCCACCTTATAAAGTGTTTTCAGCCCTGCTGCTGTCCAAAACAAAGTTTACTGATTTCAGCTGTAAAAGGATACAAAACATATCTTTTGCAAAAATGAATGTTATTTGGAAGTGATTTATCTAAAGTGTTTACAAGAATAGCACAATTAGATTATTTCCAGCAAATTTCTCAGGTGCTAGGATGGACAAACGATACATCTTGCACAAAAGCAAATAGGAAGATAAAAGTTCAGTTTGGCTTTGTTTTTTCTTACCAGAAATAAAAACTGAAACCGTGAAATGCAACCAATGCCAAGCTATACTAAAAACAAAGGAAGGATCAACAAAAGCTTTTGTTTTTGTGGAATTATTTGTAAACAAACTGAAAAGTAAAGCCATGGCAAATTGTTATGAATACCAACATAAAGCAAAAGTACCGACGTACTAGTACCCTCTGATTTATATCAAGGTTGCATAAGTACGTACTTTCGTACCATTTTGGACACGTTTTTATTCTTCACGTACGAGGTACAACATTTTCCGTACTAGTACACTTTTATTTTCATCGCTTTTCTGTGTATTTTCTTGGTGTGGCCACACTCGTATTTTTTTTTGTTCGCATTATAGAGGTTTGGCAGCACTTCTAGCATTTGGTTGTTTGTTTACGTATGAAGTGCAAACAAACAAAAAGTGCGAATGGTACCAAGGTACCAATGGTACTCGTACCTATAAGCTTGTATGAAAGTTTCATATAAATCAGAGGGTACTAGTACGTCGGTACTTTTGCTTTATGTTGGTATTCATAACAATTTGCCTTGGCTTTATTTTTCAGTTTGTTTACAAATAATTCGACAAAAACAAAAGCTTTTTTTGATCCTTCCTTTGTTTTTAGCAAAGCTTGGCATTGGTTGCATTTCGCTGTTCCAGTTCTTATTTCTGGTAAGAAAAAAAACCAAACTGAACTTTTATCTTCCGATTTGCTTTTGTGCAAGATGTATCGTTTGTCCATCCTAGCACCTGAGAAATCTGTTGGAAATAATCTAATTGTGCTATTGCTTGTAAACACTTTAGATAAATAACTTCAAAATATCATTCATTTTTGTTAAAGATATGTTTTGTATCCTTTTACAGCTGAAATCAGTAAACTTTGTTTTGGACAGCAGCAGGGCTGAAAACACTTTATAAGGTGGGCTCAGACGATACTATATGTTGCCAAGCCTGGTTGTACGACTGAATAACTAAAAATTAAGCTTTGCGTCTAAACGATCCCATTTGTTGTTGAACCTCATTAAGCTTAAAAATTTCGAATGGACAGCAGCTATAGCGCTTTGGCAGCAGTGGTGATAATAAATTAATTATTAGAAGATGAAGATAATTTTTAAAGTTAACTGTTCCTAAACTAAGCTGCCAAGAGTGGTAGATATATGAAAAAACGATGTTGTCATGTCGTTATGTTAATTGGGCAATTCACAGTTCATTGAAATGTTTTAATATATTAATATTTAAATGTATTAATTTTTTACAACTGTGAGCACAACTAAAGTGAAAAGTATTGATTTGCAGTTTCAAAACAGTGCTGTCATCTTTAATATGCAGCTCAGATTTTTCTAAGCATATTGTTATCGAAATTTATAATGTATTTTAAATTCTGCCTTTCTTCTTATCAAATCTGTTCTGAAATTAATATTATGCATTAATAGACATTTGAAATTGCAAATGGTTTGCATTTAAATTAATGGAAAACAATCAGCATTTTCTGTGAAACTTTAAGTTCTGTTTTTCTTCTTATCAAATTAATTCTGGAATGAATAAAAGAGGGGTTTCATGCCAGCAAGTGTAGAGCAAATTTTTTTAATTTGCTTCACGTTGACATACAAAAAATAATTCCTAGGGCAAAAAAAAGGAACCGTTAGTTTAGATTGCAATTATAAGTGATCAATTAAAATTTCATAAGTTTGTTTATAAAAATTGTTTATAAAAATGTTATAAAAATAGACTTGATTCAGATAAAAACAAACTAAAGAAAACAAAATAAAAGATTGACAAAAAAAAGAATTTTAAAAATGTTATCGATGCGTTTCTAACGCCTTTTTAAACACTTGCTTTTGTAATTGGATTCAGTTCTAGTTGTTATACCAAACTAAAACGAACCGTAGTTTGAAATAATTTTTTAATTCTCAGCTAAATGGCGAGAAAACCGTAAATCTATTTATAAAAATTTGTGATGTGAACATTTTAATAAATGAAAAATTCAATTATTTTTTGTTATAATGGGACATGGAGTGACAGAATTCATTTTTTATATATGTATCTATTTAACAATGAAAAATGTTGTTGTTGTTTCGGCCTTCTGTCGTTTGTTGCTATTATAAATTGGGCTGTGGTCGTATAAAAATATACGTTTTTTATTAACTTTTTGCTTTTTTATTATCCTATTTTTCGATATTTGGCTCACTTTGTGGGCCTTAGTCAGGGCATGAAAAATAAAAAATATTTCTTTAACACATTAGAGATTATATAAAGCACAAATGAAAATCTTTACATAAAAAGTTTAAAAAGTTAGCGAAACTAATAGCAAAGCTTAACAGATGGAATAAAATCACGATAAAACATTTGATATTTGATATATGTATTTTTTTTATAGGTATGTACTGTTCTACGTTAAGTGAGGATGAATGTTTTATAGGAAGGAAGATTAGGGAATTACAAAAAGGATATTTTGTCGTACTACACAAGAATATTTTATATATTTTGTAGCGATCTTTTTTTTTATTTGCTTGTCAAACTTGTATCTTTGTTTAGAAAATCCCCACACTTTCATTGTCTGTTGCGACCTTTTTATATTTTTCATATATATTTTATTATTTTGAGAGTACTTTTTTATTTTCTGCCGATGCAACCCTGATTTATATGAAACTTTCATACAAGCTTATAGGTACGAGTACCATTGGTACCTTGGTACAGGGTTGCATCGGCAGAAAATAAAAAAGTACTCTCAAAATAATAAAATATATATGAAAAATATAAAAAGGTCGAAACAGACAATGAAAATGTGGGGATTTTCTAAACAAAGATACAAGTTTGACAAGCAAAAAAAAAAAAGATCGCTACAAAATATATAAAACATACTTGTGCAGTACGACAAAATATCCTTCTTGTTATTCCCTATTCTTTCTTCCTATAAAACATTCATCCTCACTTAACGTAAAACAGAACATACCTATAAAAATTCATATCAATATCATATATAATCTCTTAAATGTGTTAAAGAACTAATTTGTTATTCTTTCACGTCCTGACGAAGGCCCACAAAGTGAGCCAAATATCGAAAAATAGTATAATAAAAAAGCAAAAAGTTAATAAAAAACAGTTTATATTTTTATACGACCACAGCCCAATTTATAATAGCAACAAACGACAGAAGGCCGAAACAACAACAAAATTTTTCATTGTTAAATAGATACATATATATAAAAAAATTAATTCTGTCACTCCATGTCCCATTATAACAAAAAATAATTGAATTTTTAATTTATTAAAATGTTCACATCACAAATTTTTATAAATAGATTTACGGTTTTCTCGCCATTTAGCTGAAAATTAAAAAATTATTTCAAACTACGCTCCGTTTTAGTTTGGTATAACAACTAGAACTGAATAAAATTACAAAAGCAAGTGTTTAAAAAGGCGTTATTTTCTTTTAGCTGTCAATCTTTTATTTTGTTTTCTTTAGTTTGTTTTTATCTGAATCAAGTCTATTTCGCTATTTCACATTTTCTCGAAATTTTTATAAACAAACTTATGAAATTTTAATTGATCACTTATAATTGCAATCTTAACTAACGGTTCCTTTTTTTTTTTGCCCTAGGAATTATTATTTGTGTGTCAACGTAAAGCAAATTAGAAAATTTGCTCTACACTTGCTGGCTGACATAAAACCCCTCTTTTATTCATTCCAGAATTAATTTGATAAGAAGAAAAACAGAACTTAAAGTATCACAAAAAATGCTGATCGTTTTCCATTAATTTAAATGCCAACCATTTGCAATTTCAAATGTCTATTAATGCATAATATTAATTTCAGAACAGATTTGATAAGAAGAAAGGCAGAATTTAAAATACATTATAAATTTCAATAACAATACGCTTAGAAAAATTTTATACTGTGGTATACTTTACACCACAGAAGCAAATAGCAACCATTATTTCAACCTCAAACCCAATGAGATAGCATCCCTTTTTATTTCGCCCTAGTTGATTAAGAACATTAACATAAGGACATGGCAACATCTTATTTTTATATATCTACCACTCTTGGCAGCTTAATTTAGGAACAGTTAACTTTAAAAATTATCTTCATCTTCTAATAATTAATTTATTATCACCACTGCTGCCAAAACGCTATACCTGTTGTCCATTCGATATTTTTTAGCTTAATGAGGTTCAACAACAAATGGGATCGCTTAGACGCAAAGATTAATTTTTAGTTATTCAGTCGTACACCCAGGCTTGGCAACATGTAGTATCGTCTGAGCCCACCTTATAAAGTGTTTTCAGCCCTGCTGCTGTCCAAAACAAAGTTTACTGATTTCAGCTGTAAAAGGATACAAAACATATCTTTAGCAAAAATGAATGATATTTTTAAGTGATTTATCTAAAGTGTTTACAAGATTACATTATTTCCAACAGATTTCTCAGGTGCTCGGATGGACAAACGATACATCTTGCACAAAAGCAAATCGGAAGATAAAAGTTCAGGTCAGTTTTTTTTTTCGTACCAGAAATAATGCCAAGCTATACTAAAAACAAAGGAAGCTTTTGTTTTTGTCGAATTATTTGTAAACAAACTGAAAAATAAAGCCATGGCAAATTGTTACGAATACCAACATAAAGCAAAAGTACCGACGTACTAGTACCCTCTGATTTATATGAAACTTTCATACAAGCTTATAAGTACGAGTACCATTGGTACCTTGGTACCATTCGCACCACAGATGTGATTCGCACTTTTTGTTTGTTTGCACTTCATACGTAAACAAACAACCAAATGCTAGAAGTGCTGCCAAATCGCTATAATGCGAACCAAAAAAAAACGAGTGTGGCCACACCAAGAAAAAAATACACAGAAAAGCGATGAAAATAAAAGTGTACTAGTACGGAAAATGTTGTACCTTGTACGTGAAGAATAAAAACGTGTCCAAAATGGTACGAAAGTACGTACCTGTGCAACCTTGCTTGGTACCATTCGCACCACAGATGATTCGCACTTTTTGTTTGTTTGCACTTCATACGTAAACAAACAACCAAATGCTAGAAGTGCTGCCAAATCGCTATAATGCGAACCAAAAAAAAACGAGTGTGGCCAGAGAAAAAAAAACACAGAAAAGAGAAAAACACACAGAAAAGCGATGAAAATAAAAGTGTACTAGTACGGAAAATGTTGTACCTCGTACGTGAAGAATAAAAACGTGTCCAAAATGGTACGAAAGTACGTACTTGTGCAACCTTGGACTTTTCGCCATTTTTTTTCCTCTCCCTCATTGTTTTGTCCAGGGCGTGCTACACATAGGCCGAATTCAGCGCAGACAACTGTTGTGAACTGTAATGGTAGCGCTACTTTAGTTCACGGTGTTTTTCTCTGAATGTGTTGCTACTCTACACGCCAGAAGTTAGATTCAATGTAATTTTTATGTAAATTCAATTCAATTGCAAAGGTTTCTCACTTAAATTTGCTGCGTTCTTTCTGCGTTTATTAATTTAACAGCGTCAGTAACAGCATCTGACAGTTAAGCAAACAGTTGTGTTCATGTAGCATAGAATTTGTTCGCTCGATTAAAAGGCGTTCGCTACTTTATTAGTTTTAGTTAGCGCTACCAAATTTGTACCATTCAGCGAACTTTTACACAACAGTTGCGAACTGTTGTCTACGCTGAATGCGGCCAATGTTTAACTATATAGGGGCCCTCAAACGATACTACATGTCCATCTGACCTGTCAAGTCATCACACATGTAGTATCGTTCGTGTGCAAGAAATCAAGGCGGATGGACATGTCCGATGGAAGTTGAAAAATTTTGACTTTTTGCTAAGTACGTCCGACATGTAGTTCCGTTTGCGTGCGCGGCCATCCAACTTACAGTCAAACCTAAATCAGCGCGTTAGCGTTTTTTATCTGTCAAAAATTTCTCATACCCATACGATTTATATGTAGCAAACCATAATAACGCGGCGGCAACGCTGAGCGGTTGGAAAATCCAATTTTGACAGAGCGTTAAGAAGTGAAGTTGCACACATCAAAAGCAAAAGTGAAAGCAAAGTAATTTTAAAGTGACAACAATTGTTTATTTTTTACTCTTTTTCGAACGTTTATTGAATTTGCAATATGGAGGTAAGAATTTTGTTGATAATTATAGTTTGAGTATAGTTTTAATGCTTGTGAAAATTATAGCACCTAATAGAATTAGTGCAAAGAAACCCATGTCTTTATATTAAGAAGGAACCTTAATACAAAGATGTTAAATTTAAAGAAAAAATTTGGGAAGAAATTGGCAAAGAATTAAATCTGCCGGGTAGCATAACAATTCGCTTAATATACTATAAAATTTCTAATTGCAAAATATTTCTTTTATCTAAAGATTGACATTTGCTTGCCGCCTACCGCTTTTATTTAGGTATGGTACTTACGCGTTAACGTAAAGCGGCTATCAACGCTCCGCTCAACGCGCTGATTTAGGTTTGACTGTTAGTACATTTTGCCATTTGTTGAAAATTTTCAGACAGAGCACATCTCGCGGCAAAACTGCCGAACGTAAGGAATATTATTTTTTGATTCGAATTTTTTTATCTTTACCTTAAATTGTGATGGTTTAGAATATTTAAAGCAAAAAACATAAAAATAAATGTTCAAAACAATTAATATTAATATTTTTAATTGATGTTAACTCTTCGGCAGCTACAAAATAATGAAGTCTATCCAA
Source organism: Dichetophora obliterata (assembly GCA_963920525.1). Lineage (NCBI taxonomy): Eukaryota > Metazoa > Arthropoda > Insecta > Diptera > Sciomyzidae > Dichetophora > Dichetophora obliterata. Next base: position 126,975,447 of record OY986439.1, read on the forward strand.
TGTCTATCCGTCATGTGCGATGTGTGTGAGGGCAACGAAAAAAGTCCCGTTACTTTATAGAACTACATGTACGTCCGTCATGTAGTATCGTTTGAGGGCCCCTTCCCAATAAGCCAAACAAGCTTGGAATAAGCTTATAGTAAGCTTACAAGCGTAAGCATCGCGCTTAGAAAAAGGTTGTAAAAACTGTTGTGAAATGCTTTCAAGTAATTGTAGAATAAGCAAAAAGGAACCCTTGGAAAAATATTCCTTACTGTAATATTATTCAAGCGTTTACTATTCAATTGGATATAAGTGTTGTTAATAAGCTTTCTACAATACTTACTTTGCAATTGGAAAAAATTGTTGTAAAAGTATTATTGAAAATAATTATTAAATAATTGGAAGTAAGTGTTATTGTAAGTTATTTACAACTGTTTATAAAAAATTGGAAAAAAGTGTTATAAAAATATTATTAAAACATTTATTAAATAATGGGAAGTAAGTATTTTTGCAAGCTTTTAACACAGGTTTTTCAGAAATTTAAGTAATCCAATTTGCTCGCCGTTAGCATAGCAGCTAAAATTAATCTTCTTTGTAAAATGAATCAATATGAAAGACCTCACATCCGAATCTATAGAAACTTTATGTTTAGTACACAATAGGTAAAAACATTGCCACTCAAAAGAAATTTAATACAAATATAAACTATTTGGACCATTAAATATATATTTTTTTTAGCACATTGATGTAACTAACAAAATAAAAAGTATTTATTTAACCATAAAAATATTATAAAAGACTGACAATCATCATTACACGAGTTCTAATTATCACTGAACTCAAGCCACTAACATCAAAATTTATTGCAATTGCAATTTTCAATGATTGGGAATTCCCTTAAAATGTGAAAGTTGTGAAACTATTACATCTGAAAGCATTTTCCAATCATGCTTTGAAATCGCTTGTTAATTAAACTACCAGTAAGCTAACTTCAAGCACTGTTATAAAAAGCTTACTGTTTTCCCGTTTCGATACAATTTTACAACACAACTAGTAAATTTATTACGTAGAAAAGTGTTTTCAAAGCATGTTTGGAAAAGGCTTTCATTATTCCATTGTAGGTAAGCTTACTCCAAACACTATTACACAATGGTTGATTGGGTTATGTTACATTTTCAGCACACTTACATAAATTTGATAAATTAAACATCAGCATGTAAAATTTTTCCTAAGAGATATTGTTTAATTTGGATTTTAAAGAGATGTAACGAGCCTAAAGTTTCTATATTCCACCGGTAATTTATTATATGCCGTTAGCCCTGCACAGCCGTAACGCTGCTTGGTGGTTTCTAACCTGCATGTCGCCACTACTAGGTTGTTGACACTTCTCGTGTTGCGCCCATGCTCCATATAGTCCGCAGTTGAGCTGTGTTGTACCCAATGTTGTTAACGTTTTTATAGACATGTATGAGAAGTTGAAATTTATATAACCCCATTACAGGAAACAGTGATTTGAACCGCGTAGAGTAGAGTTGTCAAGTAGTGTAGAGCGCCTTGGTAAATTAAAGACCAATTTCAGTGCCTTGTTTTGGGTTCTTTGCAACTTTTGTAGTTCGTTGCTATTTTTGTAGGCCCAACACATTGGCATGTACATAAGGTGGGAGTGGAAAAGCGACATGTAGATTAAGTATTTAGTATCGATTGATAATTTATATTTGAATTTTTGCAGAATTCCAAGTCCATATGCTAATTTGTTTTGTACTTTTCTTATATGTTGATCCCATTTTAGATTATTACTTAAGTTCGATCCCCAGAAATTTCACATGCTTGTCCTCAACAACTTCCAAGCCATTTATATTCAACATAAAGTTTTCTCCTTCTCTGGACTGTGGTGATATTGTATGAGCTTCGTTTTGGATACATCCCATTGATATTTTATTAAATCGAAAGAACTCCTGAATCATTGAAAATATCATATTCCATTTTTGTTTCAATAATTCTTAAATGTAGTAAAGAAAGCGTAAAAACCATGTCCGAAACCGGACTCGAACCGAGGACCCCTGAGTTGATAGTCTAGCGCACTCTTCACTAGACCACAAAGGTCGACAAGAAACTTTTGTTGCATTTTGGTTTTGTTCAACCGCGTACAAGAACACGTGTTTCTAATTTGTTACTTTGTTTTGATGATGCGCGAGACTGCTGGGTAGTGAAGTGCGGCATTTCCCATAATGGTGTTTATAAATGTGTTTACAAAAATCCATAAACACTCGCACAGGGCCCCATTCGTTGAAAAAGGACCAAAATGTTTTAATATATTAAACTTGGAGTTAATTCCTAAAACGGATATGGACTTTTCATGAGTCCATATCCATGAAAGGAACTAAAATTTAATCATTTAGCTACTTTTGTTTTAATTGGGAATTTCCATCCCTGCAATAGCTTAGCAAAACAACTGATAAATGTTGTATGCTCTAAAATTTTCTGAATTGAAATTAAGCACTGCATTACTAACACACTTCCAATATTTTCGAAAAGTCGGCCACTTTAGTTATTTTCCCTACATTAAAGATAAAGCTGTAGGCTTCATATGTAAAATATTTTTTACATCTGAAAAATATAAATTTCACCTTAATACTGAAAATTTTTTAGAAAATAACGGTTTTAACACTAATTAAAAGCAAAAATAATATATAACTGCTAAAAAAATTAAATTTGTTGCTAAAATTTATTTGATTTGCATTTTTCTAATAGATAATTTAATAATCTTTTGAATAACATGACAATCTTTTATATCTATCATATAATGGTAAAGATGTAGATATTTTATTGAACATATCTTGTACGAAGCAAACAAATATAAAAAATCGATATCTACCGAATATTTTTTTGTTCTGAACAAAAAAACCCTTTCAAATCTCGGCTCCCCAGTTAGCGTAATACTTTCGAAGATATAACGATATAAAGATATACGAAGTAATTGCTGTGAGTTTATTTTTTTTGAATATTTGCAATTTTTGAATTTAATAACGTCTTATATAATACAAGTGAAAAAAAAGATGATTATATCCAGAAGTACTGTAGACAGCGCAGCCGGTGTTGGACTTACTGAGGGTTGTAATCCCTTAGCAGCGGCCGAAGTCCACCTATTGGAAAGATAATTATATCCAGAAGTACTGTAGACTTTAAACAGCACTACTATTTTAGATAGCATTTAGACTCGCCGCTATTACTTCGTAAAAGGGGAAATTAGCTTCAACACACTTAAAAATTTGCACTGTTCATATTTAGCCTTAGGAGGCCAAAATACATTTAAAAAAAGTTAACAAAAAATTATTCGGGTCCGGGCACTAAAGTAAAATTATTCCCCAAGTTATAATTCTAAATTATTAAAATCGTTTACTTTTTAAACTTTAACTAACTTTTCGTGGCTTCACAGGTGTTCCCACGTCTGTCAAATGATTGAATTTGAAATTTGGGATTATGTGACTCTCCACAACGCCCCTGATTAGCTCAGTATTCACATGTTTTTGTGTTTTTAAATTTTTTTGAATCTTCGTCGAAGTTCTAATATTATTAGAATTTGTAATAAAGCTTCCTGCCATAACACCTCTGATTTAATTGTAATAAAGATTGCTTAATGCTGCTTTGAAAAATTTTATGCTAAAGATCAATTTTAATCGTCTACTTTTAGAAAATAAAATTCATGTTTATATTCAGAGTATCAAATAAACGTTCAATTCTGAGCGCATTGGGGAAGATACAAATTCGTTTTAATAATAAGATACTAGATGATGACTGAGCATATATTCTAGTTAGTCCACTTGGTAGTAGCAGGTATCAGACAATTCATCACAGTTGTCATAAGTTTTGATCATTACGGATATTGTCGTAAAATCCTCAGCACGTACGCAGGCACACCTAAATGATTTACCGCTTAACTGAAAAAGCTTTCGTGGGTAACCTGACCAACTTCTTTCTTTGCCTCCACTTGTTTTTGTACACCACACCTTGGTGCCAGTTTCAGGAGACCACTCAATATTGCAGTCTGGATAGTCTACTCGCAGCTTTTCATCTTCTGCCTTAGACAGTTTTGCGTGCTCCAAGAGGGCATCGAACTGGTGGTGATATTTAGTTTTTGCTCCAGTTTTATCATAGAAACGTCCGATCAATTTTCCCTTGTATGTATAGTCTTTGCCATAGAAGCTACTCCAATTTGCTAAGCTTAACAGGTCGTCATTTTTTAATTTGTTGACGTCATCCGATGTTTCTTCATTAAAGTTTTCGAATTCTCCAGTTATGAAGGAAACTGAAGCGTCACGGCCTACGGAAAAAATTAAATCTACTGATTTTTATTAATCTTATTTATTGCCCACCAACGAAGAAATTGTACGAGCAGCCAGTTCCATAGTGTTTGCTACCCTTTGTGACATCATAAACGGATCCAAGCAGAGCTAAGTACAACGGCAACCCATCCTCACCATTATATTTGGCCAATTCGGCCTTGGTGAAGAGCTTATCATCGTCAGATCCACTACCAACATAACTTGAGTATTTAACTGCAATTGCTTCTTGTGAATTGTTTATCCATGCTCCCAGATACTGCAAAGAAGCAGCCTTTAACCGTTGTAATATTAGTGGATAGTAGATTCCGCAGAAAACTGCTATAAGAATGATCAGGAACTGGAGCTTAAATAAATGTTTGATAAATTCTAACATTATGTTTTAATGCTGAGGAGACTTATTTGCTTTTTATTATTTCAGCAGAGAACTATTGAAAACGGAAAGCATTTTGCATATTTAGTAAACAATTTATCAGCTGTTACAGGTAAAATATGTGACACGTTGAGGAAGGTGGTACAATGACGATGCCAGATCTGAATGTAGCTCACAGACGAATGAGCTCGTGTGGCACACAATGGGTGTTGTGAATAAAATCTGAGTGAAAACTCTGAGAGTATTCTCTTGAGAAGAGTGTTTCGTAAAAAAAAAACAACACTAAATTCGATGTGAATAAAAATTCCCTGAAATTGCTTGCACTCACTTAGTCATAATGAGATGAGAAATGTCAATTTTATTAATCAAATTGATGCGTGAAATAATCAAACAGGACAGTAAATCGTAAAAATTGGAAAACAATAATATATGTTTGTAAATATAGAAACCCGCAAAAGAAAATTTTTTAATATTCGATCATAGTAGAACTAGACAAGGTAGTGTTAGGGCTGAATATGTTCTCTTTCTTAGTGACCACAACTGTCAAACTCAGCAATTTTGGTCTTTTTGCCAATTTTTGCTTTCATATTGTATTCTCATTGGTTGCAGATTTTGTATGAAATGTCAACTTTGATTTGACAGTTTCGGTCACCGACTCTCCGCCCTAACACTACCTTGTCTAATTTTACCATGTATTCGATGGAGGCGAAAATTTTTAATGGAAATATTTTATTTAACATGTCTGCTTATAGTAATAGGTAAAGAAAAAAAAAAATATTTAGTTAGTCCGCCTTTATTTAAGATAACATCCTTTATTCTACGATGAATGCTGCTAATACAATTTTTTAGTGTTTTCTTCAAATCTTCATAATTTTGTTGCCTGAGAAAATAAATGTCGTATGTGAAAATATTCACTTTTGGGATTATTGAGAAAAAAGGGATATAAATTCTAAAAAAATAGCGGTAAGACCACAAAAAATATTGTACTCCATTGTGAAATGTGTCTGCAAATAGGCCTGAATTTCTGAAGAATATTGCTCTGCTAGATTTTGAATTATAGCTCCTCTTTCTCAATAATCTCAAAAGTGAAAATTTTCACATACATTTATTTGCTCAAGCGACGATGCGTCCAAATATCTCTAATGTTTTGGCGAAGTGCTTATAGTGTCGTATTCTTACGAGCATATACCTTCGATTTAAGGAGCACCTAACAGTTTTCAATAGGGTTAAGGTCCAGCGAATTACCTGTCCAGGGTAAAATGGAAATATTGCTTTTTTTAAGGAAGTTTGTGGTTTTTCTGGAAGTATGGGCTCCATTTTGCCATCTGCACGACAATTTAAGCCTTCCATGTAAGGCAAAACAAAATTTTTTATAACGTTCATATATTGTTCGCTGTTCATTGTCCCTTCCACAAAATACTTTGGACCCGAACCTTTATCGCTTATACAGCCCCAAATCATTAAAGAAGGTGGATGTTTCACTTTTTTTTGTCACACTTTTCGGAGAACCATTCATTTGGTCTCCGCCGCACAGATTTCACTGATTCTGTTACAGCTTCCAGCCGAAACTCGTCACTAAAAATGACCTATGAAGTTATGAAAAAATACATTATTCATATGCAACTAGTAAAAGTTAGAGATCTCAGGTATATGAAGCATCATTACTACCCACGTTCTTCCAGGCTTTACGTTAATTACCAGGAGGACTACTGGAAGAAGGTGGTACCTAAGATCTCTAACTTTTACTAGTTGCATGTGAATAATGTATTTTTTCATAAATTCATAGGTCATTTTTAGTGACGAGTTTCGGCAAGAAGCTGTAACAGAATCAGTGAAATCTGTGCGGCGGAAACCAAATGAATGTTTCTCCGAAAAGTGTAACAAAAAAAAAAGTAAAGCATATACCTTCTTTACTGATTTGGAGCTGTATAAGCGATAAAGGTCCGGGTCCAAAGTATTTTGTGGAAGGGACAATGAGTTCACATTTCAAACCGCTCATCAAATCATTTGTCAAATCGTTTGACCACAAAAGTGTTCAGACTCATGAAATTTTTCGTCAAATTTCATTTTATCTTGAATACCGATGGCGTATTACCGACGGCGTAAGCTCGTCGTGATGACGGAAAATTTTTAATACCACTTGTTATCAAAATCGTATTGGAAGAAGAAGAATTTATTTTATAAATTATTATAAATTATTTGCAACAGTTGCTTATTATTATTTTGTTATTATATTCTTCCACTCCTTCTTTTGCCACAATGTGCTCAGGTTGAAAACTTTTTTGAACGGACAAAATTGTAGTACACAATTTGACGAGTGTTCACACTCCTATCCGAGTCGGCTCTACCTGGTTATTCTGCCATGCGTAGAACTATGGCAAAACTAGACAAGTTAGTGTTAGGGCGGAGAGCCGGTGACCGAAACTGTCAAAACGAAGTTGACATTTCATGCAAAATCTGAGACCAATGAGAATGCAATATGAAAGCAAAATTGGCAAAAATACCAAAATGGCTGAGTTTGACAGTTATGCTCACTAAGAAAGAGAACACATTCAGCCATGGTAGAAGAATACAGGTATATGCACCAGATGAGAGCATACTGCTGGAATTGTCAAAACGAAGCAAAACTTTTTCTTTATTTTCTTTTGTTTCCATTCGTCACAGAGCTAAATTTGACAGACATGACAGTATGGAAAGAGAGCACAGTCAGCGCTGCATATACCTCTATCCTTCCACCATGCATTCAGCCCTAACACTACTTTGTCTAGTTCTTCTATGCGTAGAACTAGCTAAATTGCTTATACCCCTTATACATTGGGCAAGACTTGAAAGCAAGAATTTGAGTTTGTACACTCAAAAAAATACTACAGGCAAATTTACACGATTCACTATCATCGTTCACTTTGGATGAATCATCTGATTTGTAAAATGTAAATTGAGTTTCATCTTTAAAATGAAGATGATTGTCATCCACATTGAACAGTGAAAGAAGTAGAAGGTCTTCCAACTTTTACTTTCATCAAAATAAGCAAACCGAATTGATGTGTCATTCGTACTAAAACACAATTGGAAGGTGTTAACATAATTTCAAGCAGAAAGTTTATATTTTTTTTATTTAATTGCTGAATTGATTTTTTTTTATTTAATTTGTTTAAACGCCAATAAAATTAATCAGCCAACGAATATATTTTGACATTCAACACATTTTTTTGACATCCATCAAATTTCAAATTTACACTTTGAATAATGTAAATTAAAAATTGATTCACAGTCATCGTTCAACGTCTACCATCATCGTTTTGAGTGAAATGTGTAAATTCGCCTTTACGTGAATGGGAAAGATAAAACTTGCTCTGTACTGGCAAGTTTTTTATGTTCCTTGGCGTTGCGCTTAATTTTATTTTTCGCTTAATTTTATTTATATGAAGGCGAGTTTTTTATATTCGGTTGTACTCATGGTGTAAGAAATCAAGGTGTAAGCGACGTCGTTTGCTAAAGCTGTCAAACTTTTCATACAAAATCAACTTTTCTGTCTCTGTCACTCATTCACAAGTTTGACAGCTTTAGCAAACGACGTTGACGTCGATTACACCTTGATTTCTTACACCATGGTTGTTCTGCAAATTGTGCTTGAGTTATTTTGATGATCTTGCTTTTAAGAAAATAAGCAAAGAAGACATGAAATTGAATTCAACTATTTCCAAGTGTAGATGCAAGTTGTCGGCAAGTTTAAAAGGGAACGTTAAATAACTTGCTTTGGGGTATGTCACACTAGCGCGGACACGGACAAATTTGTTGTTGTTTTCGCGGGTAAAATAAAAAACTGGAAATTGAGAGGGCTTCTTTTACCCGTGAAAACAACAAAAAATTTGTCCGTGTCCGCTACGTGTGACATGCCCCTTTCAAGTCTTGCCCAAGTGTTCGTGCGAGTCAGCGTTGCCAGATTTGTTTTTTTAAACTATTAAAAAACCTGCATTTGCAACAAAAAAACTGGAACCCCAAAAATCGAAGCAACTTGAATTTTATGAGTATACATTTACTTATAATTTGTTAGAATGAATAAATAAACTACAATTAATTTACAAAAACATAAACAATAACATAAGAAGTGTAAAAAAGTATAAATAGTAGGGGTATTCACGATTCAGTGCACTTGTCGGTGCACTTGAGGACCGAGGACTTGTGCACTTTACAAAAAAAAAAAATACATGTACGTCAAAAATCTGCAGAAGTGCTTTTTTATTGCAGCCTAAAACTTGAGCAGTTGTGCACTTGTGTGCATTGAAAAATGTTGATAGCTTTGAAATAATGATGGTGGTGTGTTCACTAAAACCTAACTGCACAGATAAGTGCACTGAATCGTGAATACCCTAATATTTGTACTTTTCAATACCAATTGATCACATTTTGTTTTTTCTTTTTGAAATTTAATTTCATTAATTTTCGTAAATTGCCTTTCTTATTTTTTGTACATTTTGCTAAATTTGTAAAATTCAATACAATTTGATTCATTCCTTTTTAGGAGATCTGTTGTACATAGAATATATTAAAGTGCGGGAATTTGTAATTTATTTCAAGTGATGTTTTATTAACATTGATTTTAAATTTTCAATTTATTGATTATAACTTTGTTAGTATAATGAGAATAAATAATTTTATTTTACAACATAGTTTTGTAAAATAACAAAACAAGCGTACAAACTAAAGTCTAACAAAATTTAATACTTATAAAAAAAAAACTTTAAGCTCGCAATTTAATTCATGTAATAAAAACTTTAAGCTAAAATTCACTTAAAGTAATAGAAAGACCAAAGATAAAATAAAGATATCCTTATTCATAAAGACTTTTTAAGGGCTGCGAAACCTTAAGCAGGCTTAAATCAACAAAACATTATTAATAATCATTTTTCTTTCTTAAGGCGAATTTACACGATTCACTATCATCGTTCACTTTGGATGAATCATCTGATTTGTAAAATGTAAATTGAGTTTCATCTTTAAAATGAAGATGATTGTCATCCACATTGAACAGTGAAAGAAGTAGAAGGTCTTCCTACTTTTGATGAAAGTGAAAGCAAACCGAACTGATGTGTCTTTCGTACTAAAACACAATCGAAAGGTGTTAACATAATTTCAAGCAGAAAGTTTATATTTTTTTTTTATTTAATTGCTGAATAGCTTTTATTTATTTAATTTTTTTAAACGTCAATAAAATTAATCAGCCAACGAATATATTTTGACATTCAACCCCGAATCATCCATCAAATATCTTATTTACACTTTGAATAATGTAAATAAAAAATTGATTCACTGTCATCGTTCAACGTTCACTATCATCGTTTTGAGTGAAATGTGTAAATTCGCCTTTACGCAACGTTGTTTAACCCTCATCGGTCCCTCGAGAAATACATCTAATCGTTCTCATTGTATGGGCGCGCATATACATACATTTTTAATTGTAAAAAAGCTAAAAAAAATTAACAACCATTTATGTTTTGTGATTTTTTATGTTTATTACATTGTTTACTATCATATTAATACATTTGAAATTCATAAAGGTAGATTTAGAATGAAATTAATTAGAATATTACATATATTAGAAAAAAAAATTGAATTTTTAACTTTTGTCAATTATTTGTACATTTTTCGCATAATTTGAAATTACCTTCTAGACAGCAGTAACAAGTTCACATACACAACTAAACAAAATTTGGTGTTCACCAATACACTCTTATGTTGTCATTTCATGGAAAACAAGAAAAGTTATATGTGTTTGTATTTCTAGCTCTTTTGCGGACAAAAAATAAACTCAAGAAGAAAAATAAACATGCAACACAAAGCGGTTCAATCAAATGGAAGTTTTTGAAAATATATTAAAAAAAATGCATACGAAATTTAATAATTTTTCTTTTCAGATTAAGAAATTGAATAGATACTGATGAATACTTGGGACACATTTTTCTTTTCATTCTTTTTTAATTTTTTCTTTTATAATTTTTTGCTGGTTAAAATTTTATAATCAAAATGCTAAATCTATCCGGAAGGTAAATATTTTATTAAAAAATTAATGCAAAAACTTTAAACAATTGCGTTTATAATTTGTCATATAACAGGCCAGAGCTCTAACCTGATGGCTAGGGGGTGGGTTAGACACAACGGCATAGGGAGAGGGGGGGGGGGGATAGTGCACAACTGAATTTATAATTCGTGTGAGTAGTTTAGCTATATTTTTTTGTCATTGTAAAAACATGTGTGGCTGAAAGGGATGCCAGAACCTTGTGACATTTTGATCACCGCTTGAACAATGGTTACAAGTTTTGTATGAAAAATTTTATATGGACGTAACGCAAATCGTGTGGCCGCTCGTGTTATATACGCCGTATGTAACAGTTACTGTTCTAGCTGGGAATGTTCAGCACAAATGAAATTTCTACACTTTTCACAGCGTGTAAACAAAAAGATTTTTGTTATTTTTATATGTGCAGATGTAGCATCGGCCTCGTTTTGATGTAATTGGTAAATGGCGAATCTCCCGAATTCTTTGAATAACACTGGAAGCTTCATTACTTTGAGGTTGTTTTTTACGTTTAGTGATCTGTTTTTCATCGAGATTCAATCCAAGCTCCTCGATAAAAAGGCGACGACGAATATTATGGTTCGTTTTAGAATTTTTCCAATTCGGGAACAATGCCCACGAATGCATTAAACGCACTAACATCAAGCATGTTATAAAATACTGCCATTGGCCACCAATTGACTTTTCGTTTGCATGTGTACGTAGACACTACTTGATCCATAGTATCAACTCCACTCTTGGTTTTGTTGTAGTCTTTAATGATGTCAGGTTTCTTCTTTTCACTATTCTCATTTATTTATTTATTGGCCAAGCAAGGCAATTTACTTATTCTAACAGGTTTGTTTATTTTTTTATTTTTTTTTCTTTCTCCCATTTCCTTGTTTTGATGTTCGAAGATATGCAAATCAATGTGGGCGTAATCCGCCCACCTGATCGACATGAATTCAATAACCCGTCAAAAAGAAAAGGAGAGAAGAAAAGAAAAAGAAAAGGAACTTACATGCTAACATATTTTATACATAGTAATATAGCTAAGAATTTTATTAAAAAAGATTAGGAGAGATCTGAGAAGGGAATAGGGAATTGGACTGGCTATTTATTATCTTAGCATTTAATTCTTAATGTCTAAAAGGACAATAAATGAAGAGTGCAGGATTATTGGGCTTTTAGTAGGGAAAAAAGATTTGGAGAGGCATGCTTAATTATAGATTAAGATTTCAAACCTAGTTGCTTGACGGAAGGTATTATGACGGAAATAGGGACTTGGAAAGATTTTTCTTAAAAGTTAATTTAGACATAGGGGGTGCATAGTACTCGCTGATATTATTGAATTCTCTACAGCACCTATTTATCGGCTCATTTCTTGCGTAGACAGTGTGATGTTGATATTCATTTAATAGTCGTGTATGGCGTGTACGTCTGATCGGGTCATTAAATTGTATCTTGTTTGATATATACTCGCTATCAACAACACCGTTAATGTCATCGGGTAAAACATGAACTAAGTAAAGTCCTTCTTGTTGAAAGGGGCATTAAATTCAGAAGGCTAAGCCTAAAATCCTAAGGTGGCAATAAATTGTACTCACGGGGGTTATACGTGTCCCTAAGCGCAAAAAGCAGAAATTGCTTTTAAATAGATTCAAGTCTTTCACTGTGTGATTCGAAAGCAGGATTCCAAATAATGCATCCATATTCAAGAATAGGGCGCACTAACGCGCAGTATAAAGCTTTCGTGACCCAAACATTTTTGAACTCTTTTGCACGCCGTTTTATAAAACCGAGTAGTTTGTTGGCCCTAGATACAATTTTATCATAATGTAAGTTGAAACGCAAATTGTTGTCCAAGTCTACACCAAGATCAACAATATGGTTGACTCTTTTAAGTTCAATGCTATTGAGGAAGTAACTGTTATTTGTTACCAAATTTTTACGGGAGAAGGTTATTACGCAGCATTTCTTAACATTAAGATGAAGTTTATTTTGATTGCACCAGTGCTCAAGAGATGACAGTTTCGACTGTAAGTAAATTACATCTGTTTCCGATTTAATAACATGGTACATTTTTAGGTCGTCTGCATACATTAGATGTGGGATATCGCAAAGAATATCAGATAGGTCTGAGATAAAAATATTAAAGAGAAGTGGACCAAGGTGACTACCTTGTGGTACGCCGGATGTAACTAAAATCTGTTTGGGTAAGGTACCTTGAAATTTTACGAACTGAGACCTGTCGTGGAGATAGGACTTCAGCCAACTGAGGAAAGATCCTGAGATACCAATCTTTTCCAATTTGGAAGCCAAGATATCATGATCGACTCGATCAAAAGCTTTGCTAAAGTTGGTGTATATTGCCTCCACTTGATGTCCTTTCTCCATTTTACTTAAAACATCAGAGATCATAGTCATTAGATTTGTTGTGGTTGATCTACCTTTCCGGAAAGCATGTTGCTGTTCATTGAGTAAAGGATTTATAATAGATGTTAGTTTTGCGCATATAATTTTTTCGAACAATTTTGGAATAGCCGATAATATGGCCATTCCTCTATAGTTTTCAACAGACCTTTTATCGCCATTTTTATATATTGGTGTTAGGTGAGATATCTTCCAATACGATGGAAAAGATCCTTGGAGTAGAGATTTATTAAATATTATATATAAAGGGATGATAAGTGTGTCTAAACATCGGACTAGTAAGTGCGGGGGTAACAAGTCTGGGCCGGGTCCTTTATTTGTATCAATTTCTTTAATCGCATTAGATATCTCATCACACGTTAGTTGGATATGATTAATTATAGGGCTAATTCCTGAAAAGAGAGGGGAACTATAAGTATTACTTGTGAAAACACAGAAAACTTCTTTAAAATAGTCTGCATATAAGTTGCTGATTTCATGAGGGTTGGAGGAATTGACATCACCTTTAAACATAGAAGAAGGATAGCCGCTAGATTTTCGCTTCATGTTAACGAAGTCAAAAAATTTTTGTGGCTCTTGGACAATTTTCTCGCCGATAAGGTTAGTGTACAACTTATACGCTTCTTCTGACTTGATAGAGAACTCTGTAGATAGCTCGTCATATCTTAGCTCCAGTTCATCGCTTACATTTTCGGTGGTTTTGAGAAGTTTGTAAATTTTTTTTCTTTGGTTTCTCAAAAATCTGAGATTTTTGTCTAGCCATGGCTCCGAAAGCTTATTCTTTTTCTTTATTTTTGGCACATAGTTTTCGATAGCAGTAAAAATGTGCTGATAAAATCTTGAGACAGCGCTGTCTAAATCTATGTTGGATAGAATATTATTCCAGTTTAGAGCATTTAGATAACATTTAATACTTTCGTAATCGGCGTTGAGGTAATTGTATGCAATAGAGTTATTATAAGACTGGGTAAAAGTAATGTCGTTAGCAGAGAAAGCAACTGTTAAAGCTGTATGGTGAACAGTGTTAGTAAATAAATTTTCTGCTTCAGTGCATGGACTAACCTTCACTTCATCGTACGAGTTGGTAAAGATAAGGTCCAACCATCTGCCATTTTTATTTTGTTCAGAAGAAACTTGTTGCAGATCGTTGCCATAAAAGGTACTAAATAATGAGAAATCTATGGCATTAGAAAGGTTAACAGAAAGAAGATACTTGTCATTTTCATCAACAACAAAAGAGATATTTGGCCGGTTGAAGTCGCCAAGAATAACAACCTTATCTTCCTCTTTAAGAGTGAATGTAAAGGAGGACAGTGTTTCACATAGCTCATTGTATGTTGTTTCACTTGAGCCGGGAGGAATGTGTGGTGACTCAATAACTTTAAGTTGCATCACCACATTAGTTGAATTCCTAACTTCCATTTTACTTATCTTCTGTTACATTGATTTTCAACTTACATTTTACTTACCTTCTCGATGATTCTTAACTTACATTGTTCTTACCTATTGTTGATTATTAATTTACATCTTACTTACCTCAACTTAACATTTATATTATTCTTATGTTAATTTATTTACACTTTGTTATAAATACTTGTTATTATAAAAACATTTGTATAAATATTCATATTTGTATCAATCAGAAATTTTCATTTGAAAATTTCATTTGAATAAAATATTTTCAAATAAACAGTTATAAAAAAAAATATATTAAGAAAATAAAAATTATAAATCAAAATTAAAAGTTTGTTGTGCACCAAAAATGTAAACGACACATAAAAAGACTATTACATTCCTAATAAAACATAAAAAAGTACATAAAAAGACTATTTCCTGAACAGACTTTAATTATCAGGTGTTAAAAAAGTTTATGGGTATGCGTATCTATTAGCTCACTTGAAAGAGAATTGTGAGTTGCTATGAGAACGCCACCTCCTCTAGAAAGACCAGTAGAGGAGTAATCCCGATCGTTTTTGAAGACAGTCCAATTACTGTCAAGAATTTCTTCATTATTGAAGGTATCATTTAACCATGTATCAGTGAATACTAGAACATTGAAGTGACATGATTTGGCGTCAACATACAGTTTATTTAATTTGCTTCTCATGCCGCCACAGTTATGGTAAAATATATTTAAGAAATGGGAGTTAGGGACGATAATATTGTTGTTGGTCTTTAAGCGATTTTTGAAGAAGGGAGACATGTTTAGTCCTGACGTGAGCACCATAGGTATCAAGATCCACCTTGACTTGATCGATCGTTACGCCGAGTTGGTCGTGAAAACGAATAAATAAGTTAAGCAAGTCATCAACATTGGTGGGCAGACCTTCTTGCTGAATTAAAACTTTAAGATTAGTTTTAGTCTTGCCTTCAATGCATGTTGAATCAGGGGCTTTGTGCATGTAGGCGAGATACAGACGAACGTTATTAAATACACTGTTCTCTCTAAGGCGAGAAAGGGCATATCTACTCTCAGTGTCTGACTCTTGGTGGTAGTAGAGGGTCTAGGAATGACTTCGGACTGACAGGTTGGTTCGAGGGCTCAATTATAATTGGATCAGATGGAGATGGGCTTAGAGTATGAGAGTGCACAAAATTAGGATAGGATGTACTGTGGATTTTAGGTGTATTTTTAATGTAGGGGGAGTCAGATTCAGGGTTAAGGTTAAACGAGACGCGTTTAGATTTTAATGATTTTTGAACGGAAGAGGAATTGATGTATGTTTTGGAAAAGGAGAATATTTGGGAAAAACATTTGTTTTATAAGACCAGTTACAATCTAGCAAAGGTTTATTAGGAGCATTACTTTTATTAGACTTATAGTTAAACTTAGAAGAATAAACATTATTCGTAGGATTACTCATTATTTTAATTTTATGATGAACATTGCCATCATTAATTGATGCTTTACTTTTAATAGACTTTGAATTAAGCTTAGTGGAATTATCATTATTTACGGGCTTACTCATAGTTCTATTTATATGATGATCATCGTTATTTTCGCTGCTATTTCTAGGTGTCTTCAGCTTCTTCTCAGGGTTGTCTATCCACTCGGAGATTTTCCACTTACCATGCATCATTATGCCACCAGAGATGTTTAGAAACATCCATACATATTGAGTTGGAATGTCCAACTTAAAACTGCAGAATTTTCTGGCCTTGATGGACATTTTTATGCAGTCAGAAATTGCGAAACCAAATTTTTTCTGAAAATAATTACGCAGCCAGGATACTGTAGTTTTTACTGGGAGGCCCTTAACAAACAATGTCGTTTTTAGGCTATCATTCACACTCTTCAGCTTTTTGATGCGGTTATCCCATTCAGATGATGTCCATGATGTTCCAAACTTATGGATCAATTTGCGCGGTGAAGCCACAGGAATAGCAATAGGTGGCCCCATTTCTTTATCAGAGAGAGACGCCGGTGGTGAGCGCAAAGACTGAACCAGTGAAGTAGGATCGGTAGCTTCTATGATTTCTTCAAAGATGGAAGAAGCGTTATGATGGGGTGATTCTGGGATGTTCTGAACTCTTTCTGGAGCATATCTGATATAATCAGTAATTTCAACAAGCGACACCCGAAATATTTCATGATCATCACTCATTTCATTTACCTTATGGTATAAAACTTCAATTAGTGGATTTGGCTGCTGAGGTGGTGGTAAAGTTACCCTTGAATTGGATTGTATCATGGTGCCGACGTCCATTCTAAGAACAGCGAGATTTTCCGATATGTTTTGTATTGTACGTTTTTCGTTGTCAGTTGTTTTATACTTATGCGTTAAAGAGTCATTGATTTTGGTTATCGCGCTTTCAAAAGATGACACATTATTTTTTAAATCAGCTATGGTGTCCGTAACTGTTATAAGGTTACATGATAGTTTGGATATTTTTGTATCCAGATCAGATTTTGCGAATTCAATAAAGCTGCTGAGATCTTCGGCAGTTTTTAAGACCCCATCGACCTTAGTAGCTTGCTCACTTATTTTTTTAAAACATTGTTTAGTGTCAGACCGTAGCGAGTTTGTTTTATCACTTAGGCACTTTACTGCAAGAAGGACGTGTGAGAGTGAAATATCCTTGCACTCATCGCAGTAAAATGAAAAGTTCGCAAGGTAGTCATTTAAATATGTGAGACTTCTCTTAGATAAGCCTATACAAGAGTGGAAAGATTTATCACACCGGCCCTTGCATGCCACCTTTGTTGCATTGTGGTCTTCCACGGTGCATAGAGATGAAGCACAGCTTTTTTCCATATTTAAACATTGGCGTCGGAAGCGGGGGGCAAGGTGGGCAGTTGCCCCCACTTTTTTAGCTAGATAAACAATTTAAAAGGAAAAGTTATTCAAAATATCAGTTTTTTTACAACGATAATATTTTTGTATTATATATTTTCCTCTTCTTTCTCTCTTCTTCATGTTTCATGTGAAGAAATTTTGGTGAACTTTTTTTGCACCACCATTTGTACTGCCCCCCCAGATGAAATTCGCTACCGACGCGATTGAATTTAAATGCTTTTTTTTAATTGTTTTTAGCGTAACTAGGTCAAAATCGGTAAATTGCTTTAATAATAAGTTCTAGCCGAATGAATAACAGTTATTTATTGTTGTTTTGGTTTATTTTTTTTTTTTATTTTTGTTTATAGTTTATTTTTGGTGTCGCACTGGATTGTCACAAACAAATTATTTTGCTGAATTGCAATTTGACACTTAAATTATTATTGTATTTTTTAATTCTTTGCGTTTTTCGCAATAATTAATTGTTGTAACTAGTTCAACAGAACTTGCACAGAGAGTTAGGGCTTTTATATTTGTTTTTGTTTTTAAGAACGGTGAGCGAGGTTGCGGAGCTATGTAATAACACGTCCGATCGGTTTGACTTCTTGAATTGTGCTGACAACATTGTGGTATGTACTGAGCAATGTCAAAAATCGGTACCGGCGAGGAACATATGACAACATAACTGCTTGCAATTTATGTTCATATACAACTTCTGTATGATAAATTGGCTTTTGACGCATGTCAAGTAGAACTGAAGAAATTTCAGTCCTATTTTTCCTTATTGTTCCCAAAATAGTCATGCGATTCTTATGTAAATCTTCTGCCAATTCATACGAAGTCAAAAAGTTGTCACACGTTACATTTCTGTCAGAAAGTCCTTCCAGCAAATACAAAACAACACGCCGTCCGAGATTACGTTCAGGAGTGGCGTTACGATTCCCACCAACATAAATTTGTGTGTTGTATGCATACCAGCTTTTTGAGTCGCATAGCACCCAAATTTTGATGCCATATTTCGCCGGCTTGGATGGAATATACTGACGAAACGGACATCGCCCACGATACGGAACTAACTGTTCATCTACGGTAATGTTTTTTCCTGGTGTGTATACAACTTTCATATTGTGATTCCATTCATCGTATACATTTCGAATCGGTGCCAATTTGTCACATACAGAAGTACTTGTAGATGCAGTGTTGGCCATACGTTGTTCGCGGTCACCAAATCGAATGCAACCATGGATACGCTTGAACATTTTCAAAGACATTGTGAGATAAGATTCTGTTTTTATCTATACTGTTCTAAGCTTCGTTACGTGGTGCATAACCAGATACACACAAAGCCCAAACAACAGAAATTTACGTGACACTTGCCACGGCCACCTAAATATTGGCCGACCAGTTTCGTCATTCCACAGTTTAGTGGCACATTCACCGTATGACCGATACACACCAGAAAACAGCAACAATCCAAAGTATGCGTGCAGAGTGTCCAGGGGGTCAATTCCCGTTTTGCGTTAAAGTGAAGTGAAAAGAAGCTTTTCACAATAGTTTTCATTTAAAGATTTCTTTTTTTCACTTCACTGCGCACAAAAACGCGATTCTTGTTCGCCTAATGAAAAGTAGCTGCTGAATAGCATTTGAGAGTTGCTGAATGTCTATTAAACAAAGCTTTTATGAAAAATAAATGTAAACAACTTATTAGATGGTAGAAAATATTTTCAAAAATGACTTTATTGAACATGATGATGACTTTATTATGACTTCAACATTCTTTTTATTGATTTATGTAGAGAAAACTTAAGGATTTTTAGGAGGAGACTTCGCGATGAAGAAAACTCATTCAGCAGAATTTCGGAGGAACACTTCGACTTATATCGCTTTCCCAAAGCTATAAACTTGATTAAGAAAGTAAAACTATATATTGGGGGTTGGAATTAATTTTAAAGGTTTTTTTTCGGTTTTTGAGCATTTATTTAGAAACAACGGTACAATGTATATTATTCAAAGTATTGTCCATCGTTAGCTACAACATTTTCCCATCTTTCTGGCAGCATATGGATTCCGCGCCGGAAGAACGATTCGTCTTTTGAGGCAATCCACGAATCGACCCATTTTTGGTATCCTCGTAAGAAGTGAAGCGCTGCTCAGCCAAGCCATGCGTCATCGATCTGAATAGGTGGTAGTCGGAAGGGGCTATGTCTGGGCTATAAGGCGGGTGGGGTAGCACATCCCAATTCAGCGCCTCCAACGTTTCCTTTACGGTTCTTGCAACATGTGGCCGTGCGTTGTCATGTTGAAAAACCACTTTGTCGTGTCTTTTGGCATATTCCGGCCGTTTAACCTTTAATGCTCGGCTCAATTGCATCAATTGTTGTTGGTAGCGTTCCCCAGTGATGGTTTCGTTAGGTTTTAGCAGCTCATAGTACACGACACGCTTCTGATCCCACCAAATACACAGCATAAGCTTGGCGCCATGAATATTCGGCTTGGCCCTCGATGTTGATGCATGGCCGGGTGGTCCCCACGATTTTTTTCGCTTAAGATTATCGTAATGGATCCACTTTTCATCGCCAGTGACAATACGATGCAAAAAACTCTTCCTTTTATGCCGTTGAAGCAGTTGTTCGCACATGCAAAATCGCCATTCAACGTCTCTCGGCTTCAACTGGTACGGCACCCAATTTCCTTGCTTTTGAATCATTCCCATGGCCTTCAAGCGTTTGCCGACCGTTGATAAGTCGACTCCCAATGATTCTGACAATTCTTGAAGGGTTTGACACGGGTCTTCATCGAGCAAAGCCTCCAATTCCGCATCTTCAAACTTTTTCGGCTGGCCCGGACGATCTTTGTCTTCCGTATCAAAATCACCACTTTTAAACCGACGGAATCAGTACTCACAAGTAGAAATCGATGGAGCATAGTTCCCGTAAGCCTCAGTAAGCGTGCGTTGTGCTTCAACCGCTTTTTTCTTCAAATGGAAGCACAAAAGTAAACCTTCCCGCAAATTGCGTTTTGTTGGAACGAAAGTCGACATGTTCACAGAGAAAAAAATATATGTTGTTTACACTTCAGTGGAATGACACATACTGAAAAATGAAGCTTAGACAATGTGCTTTGAAATGAATATAGGCACAGGTGTGCCCGATGCGATCTATTGATAGTTACGCCATCTCTTAGAAAACCTTTAAAATTAATTCCAACCCCCAATATTAAAAATAAGCAATAAAAAAGAAAAGTATAATGAATTTTGCATAAATAAATATAACCAAAATAAGTTTTTCGGTAGCATAAAATAGCCGAAACTAATATAGCAAGTCGATAACGCGCGTTTGCAACCGGCGTTAATTTTGTTTACATTTTAGCTAAAAATAAACAGCTGTTGCAGTTTTAACACACAACGGGAATCGCGTTTCCCGTGTAAAGCTTGAAACACTTTTCATATGACGATAACGCAGAACGGGAAATGACCCCCAGATCAATGTTTTCCCAATCGTCTTTGTACTTTCGCACACCATATAAGAAATGCAGACGAAACATCAACTATAGTAGCAGCTGCTAATGCTTTTCGACCTGAATTATAACAAAAATTAAACATATAATGAACATGAACCCATAACAAAGTGGGTAGGTTCTTACCTGAAGTGAAATTTTCTGCACTTAGAAATGAATTTCTTCAATTTATTTCAAATGGTTGCGATGAATATTCAATTTTCTTATTTTTTGAAAAATATTTATTTTCAGGATTTGCTGAATTTTCTTTTGCTAAATTTTGCTCAAGTGGCTCAATGTCGTCTTCATCCGAATGCACGCTAACTTCACTTTCATCATTCTCCTCGTCTGATAATGCAAAATCATCGTCACTATTGCACAGAGATTCGCCCGCTTCGCTGTCTAAATCAAAATCCATTTCCAGTTCATCTCGCTGCCTTCTTTCACGTAAAACTCTATCCATTTTTTATCAAATACTTCAAAACACAACAAAAGTTCAAATAAATGCGCAAACAAACTTCATTTATGTGTGTTCCAGAACAAACTGAATTTCTTAAAACGAAAAAATAAGAGCGTTCTATAAATCCACACACAAAAATAAGCGGCAATTCCAGCCCAGTGGGCATTTTAGCTAGCGATACGCAAAAGAATGCATGCTAGTAGTGCTCTTATTGGCGTCAATATACCTTCCATGATCGCTGCATTGAAGAGTGCTTCTGTAGGGCCTACCTTTTGAAGGTTTGGAGTCTTTTCCTGTTATTTTATATAAAAAAAATTTTTAAAAAATTTTTTAAAAAATTATATATGATAAGATCAATTAAAAAAATCAAATCTTTAAGAAAAAACAAAAAAAAATTATTTTTTTTTTGTCCGCGTTGGGACGCGAACCCAGGTCTCCGAAATCTAACACATTACATATCACATTATATGAAAACTTTTATATGGAAAAATTCTAAGTCTTTTCTATTATTTTTGTATGAAGAAATTTACAAAAAATTGCAAAAAATTTTTTAAATGGACAAAAAAATTTGTAAAAAAATGTAGATTTTAAAAAAATACAAAAAAAATTTTTTTTTTGGGCCGAGCTGGGTTGCGAACCCGCGCTCCCGAAAACTTACTTTCATTTGTAATGATGCAAAATAAGCTGAAGTTTATTAACAACTGAGGTGTACGAGTGGGTAAGGTGCCAAACCGCCAGCTGAGAGGACGCTGGTTCAAATCTGGAATTTGTCAAAAGTTTTTTATTTCAAGTTTATTTATATTGCTTTTCTTTCTAATGTACATTCTAAAGAAGGGCTTCTAGCAGGCTTCTTTAGAGTCGCGAGAGCGGAAGACCTGCTTTTGCCCACTGGGAGGTACCTGCTTATGTGTATGCGCGCACATACACAGGGACCGATTCGTAACTATAACTGCACAGGCAAATACAGTAAGGGTACAAATTCAAAAACTGGTTTTTTTGGTTGTTCAGGCAAAATAATTCTACTTTGCAAAATACAAGGTCATTCCGCTGAACCGTTTTTATTTTATTCAAGGTTAAACATCAAAATTGTATGCGTGCGCATACAGGGGACCGATTAGGGTTAAGAGCTTCGTGATTTAAATGCCAAAATTTGTGTTTAAAGGCTGCGTACGTCCATTATTTCTCAATTTATTAATAGCTAGTATTCCTCGGCAGACATTGTCCTGCCACAGACCGCCTTACTGCTATATACGCAAATCAAGAATAATAGATAAAAGGATTACGTATTGCGCAGGTCCGTCATGTTGTTTTCTTTTCATTTTGACTTTTCTAGCTACGATAAATATTTTTTACGATCATGACGTCAGGCTAGACGAAGTTTGTTTCTTGAATCTTTTGGCCATGGTATAATTATTTGACAAGGTAGTCGTGACAGTTTTTTGGCGATTGGTAGTTGTCAAAAATAGCTTAAGGAGCTGTAGTTTGCTGCTGTTGACTAGCTATGTGCTTATTTTTAACTTTTCTTTGATTCATTAAATTTGTTAGCGAAGTTTATTGGAATGTTTTTAGTTTGCTGCGATTGACTAGCTATGTTTAAGTCGTTGCTTATTTTTTCACATTTCTTTGATTAATTGCATGAACAGCTAATTTTGATGACTACCCATCGCCGCTTGTGAGAAAAAAGGCAGTCTACACTACTACCTTGTCAGTAATTGTACCATGCTTTTGCCAGTGCAAGTTGGTTTCATTCCAACTTGCTTTAAAACCAAAAAAAAAAAAAAAACTGAAAAACTAGCACGAAAATTATATGCGCAGCACTCTTTCATAATTCTATATTCATATGTTAATATAAAATGGTGGAAAAATTTGTATAGTCTATTATATTAACAATTCTATTGCACTGATTACAGACTAGTTTCATATTTGTTTACATTAATTGACAACAATCTCATATCGTAAGTTCATATCGTAAGGCTATCATGACGAAATGCGCAGATCGTAGACAAGTATTTTTACGATCTGCGCAAGCTATTATTCTATCATTCTTGTACACAAATGCCAAATATATTAACCGTTTTTGGTATAGTTTCCGAAAGTAATCATATAAACTAAATCATCAAATTTTAGTCTTTTAAATGATCATAACCGTGTGAAATATAGCGTTTTTGTTTATTTGTCGGCGGTACAAGAGGGTGCGATAACATTTTTTTCTATTAAACCGTATCGTACTCGACACAAATTGACTGACTAAATTTCAGCTCACGCTTTGCTCACCTGGCACGCTTTGCTTCACTCTACGCTTATCCCCGAAAAGTGGGACATGTCCATTTTTAGTACAATTGCCGAGAGTAACCATATGGACTTAATTCCAAAATTTTAGTTTAATTCGACCCAAACCGTCCGAAATAATGCATTTTTATTGGTTTCTGGGCGGCAAGGGGTCGTGAAAACGAATTTTTAGTATAGTTGCTGACAGTTACCGTACAAAGTAAGCTAAAATTTTAGCTCAATCGGCCCAGTAGTAAATTTTAATGATTTTAAGAAAGTGGCGTGGCTATAGAGCGACCAAGCCCATTTTTAGAACAGTTGCCAAAGGTAACCATACTAACTAAATTACCAAATTTTAGTCTTGTACTACCCAAACCTACTGAAATATAGCATTTTTATTGATTTGGGTTAAATGGGGTGTGGCAAACAATTTTCCTAAGCCATCTCGTACCTGAAGCAAATCAATTTCCAAAATTTAAGGTTAATCGGCCCAATAGTTTTGGAGTCTATAAGCATCACACAGACAAACAGACAGTGTTTTGATATTTGTATAGAAGGATATGGGAAAATCGTTAAAATGCCGTATCTCTGTAATAACTAAGCCGATTTCGTGCAAACTTCACACAAACCATCTACAGACTGGTTTGTGTAGATAGAGTGTAGGTGTGTAGAGAAGAAATGATGAGTGGGGAAAATTAATTGGTCCAGATCATACTTTTGACCCTACTGGGGGTCGTAGATTTCTGATATGAATGATAATAGACATTTTTTTCTATTTGTAATTGAAATATGTTTGTATTTGAAATAAATAAATCATATTATTGTATTATGTAGTGTCCAATGATTTTTATGATACGTCCCAGTCTGAACTAAGAATTGATTGCTTCAATATTAATGTACCATATTCCTGAGCTTCCTCGCTTGTAAATGAACCACAGTTCCTCAGCATTTCAATGAAACAGATAGAAATTACACCATTGACATTTAAAATTAGATTTGGTTTTTTGCTTGTTGTGATTTTCTCCACCTCCAAGGCATATTTAAGCAGTGGATATGATGAAAAATTCTGCATAACAAACTGTTTAATCATTTTAACGCATACATCGGGATTGTTAACGGGCCTTACACGGTGACTAATGCCCATAATGCGTTGCATCTTCTTGCGCATCTGGTTAACAAACTCCATAGGGTGCAGGTTTGAATGGTATGCCTATGAAAAACAGCCCCATCCAGAGCACCACAAAATCTATCAACACTGTGCGGTACGAATCTATATTTAATAATTTCAACGTTTTTCACTTAATTTAATATAAGAAATCTCGTGTGACATCCGTTTTGCCACTTTACCGAAGACTTCAGAGCAACATTTTTTTCAATTACTCAAGATATACATTTACCATCATATTGAAACTCGTGAACCATTAAGAATCTCATTTTAATTTCTTCTGCAAAGCTATTCTTATTATTCTGGTATAAAACTTTGCTGAATAAATATATATTAAAAAATCGTTTGAAATTGTCTTTAAACCTTTGACAAGCCACAAATGTCTTGCTCAATTTGTTAATGTTACTCATACGCTATGACTTCAAGTTACACTTTTTGTAAGACTCAGTCGATAAGACTCACTGGAAACGAGTTTTTCATATTTATTTGTTCAGCAAAGTTTTTGGCCAGTATAATATGAAGAACTTTGCTGAAGAAACCAAAATGAAAATCCTAATGGTTCAAGAGCTATCATTTTTGATTCTGAGCTATATATCTTAAAAAAAATTTTGTTCTAAAATGTTCGGTAAAGTGGTAAAACAAATGTCACAATGAGATTCCTTATGCCAAAATTAAGTGAAAAACGTTTGAAAATACAGTTTTTTTTTTAATTAACAGTTAAAAACATCTGGCAGCGCTGGCGTAGATGTAAAATTTATCTGCATGCCAACCCACTTAAAAATGTATATAGAATTTTTACACTGATTGGTGTTCCATGGAGTTCTACACCGTTCGGTGTTAAAAAAAACCTTATCAAAGTGCTAGAATTTAATATCCGATGGAGCATATTTTTCTCACACCGATCGGTGTAAAAAAGTAAATATCAGATGTTTGTTTTGTACACTGTTCGCTGTTTAATTTTATTACGCAAAATGATATGTAATTTTCTTTAACACCGAACGGTGTAATTTTTAACTATTCGAAAGGATGTTTTTTACAAGTATTATTTATTCGAATTGTTCAAAAAATTCTATACTAAATAAAATAGACTCTAAGGTAATTTTTAAGAGATAGCTTAGATGGACCGCCCGATTCCAGTTATATAACACACGAGCTTGTGACTTCAGTCCATGTATTTCCCCTGAGCACTTCCACTTAAAGTATTTATAAAAAAGGCTTAAGCACCGACTATCGCGACGGTGCCCAAGAAAAGTGAGAAAGGAGGAAATACTTTCATCCCCTATCAAATATATCGCTCTCTGTTGAATTCCGTTCAGGTGTTCTAATGAGGCCTTTGAAGCCCCTGCCCAAATGTGCGAATAAGAGTCACAGAAAGTCATTTTTATATGTATTTATTTTGCAAAGCTTTTGTTTAAATCAAATCGTTTGGTTCTATGAAAAAAAGATGAACCAACCATATTTGCCATAAAAGTCATTTGGATTTTCGATTTTGTGCCGAAGAAAAGCATAAAAAATTTTTGCCGACCTATTTTATAAGAAAATATTAACCGGACAAAAATCAAATTTATTTTTTTTTATCTTTTTTTCTTTTTTGGATTTGATGATAAAAATATTAATGGTTTTCACTACATTTGTTAAGTCCTGCTAACTTGCTAAACTTAACAAATTTGTTAAGTCCTGTCAAAATTTTGTAAAGTAAAAGACTTAGCAGCTTGTAAGCAAGTTAACAAGCTCAACATCGTGTTTTTGTTTAGCATACACAATTTGTTAAATGGGAAACGTCAAACTTATTGAGAGTAGTGATGAATCTGTGTTGAAAACTGTTAACGCACTGTAATATAAAAAATTAAAATCAGGGACCGGCTATGGTTTGTATCAAAAAAATCAGATGTTAACAGTTATCATTTAACTTTTATTTTTTCCGACAAAAATATTAGTTATGTTATGCCTTTTATTTTTTCGGGTAAAAATAACTGTTAGTTTTGTCTTTTATTTTTTAGGTCAAAAATAACAGTCAATTCCAGGCAATTACAATTTTTTTAAAGGCCGCTTGAACGACAAAAAAAAGTTTAGTGCAATTTTCAATGTCTCAGCAGCGCACACATTCTGAGCTATTACACTTTTTTAGTTTTAATAGTATTTTATATAGTCAAGCGGTCTTTGAAAAAATACAAATTGCCTGATATTTTTGACTGACAAAGTAAAAGGCACAAAATAATTGTTATTTTTGATCTAAAAAATAAAAGTTAAAAGTAACAGTTATTTTTGCCCGAAAAAATAAAAGACGAAAAACAACAGTTAATAGTAACAGTCGAAAATTTAAAAGGCGTTTAATATTCTCGAAGCTGCTACCATTACGATTATATTGGTCTATTTAAAAAAGTTCTCCGGCAACTTTTTTGTTATGCCTTTTTCATCTGAAAATTGTAAAATAACAGTTATTTTCGGTCCCTGATTAAAATACATTTTTTGTTTCTGAGTACTGGTTATATGAGTTATTAAAACAAAACATTTTTAGCTGTATAAGTCTGTCAGCTGATTTTGATTATCAGTTTAGCACTTGATTGTAAAATGTCTTAGCAGGTGCGTTCACATCAACAGCTGCTAACTTTAACAATTTAGCAGTTTAGCAGGACTTAACAAATTTTACTGAATACCAATTTTAAGAGGGTTTTATAAACAAGGATCCAAAGAATTGAAAAACAGGCTAAAATCAAAGGTATGTTTTTTTCATCTTTTAAGGACCTAAATTATAGGAATATTACCTCAAAAAATGCTTTTGTTCTTAGTTTAGCCTAGCAATTGAAAGGGTTAAAGAACAAAAAATATAAAAAATAAAATACAGAACAGTTTCAGGTATAAACTATACAAATGTTACACTTTTCTTTTTTTGTACACCGTCTTCATGATTTTTTGTGTTTAAGGCAAATTAAGGTTGGAAAAGACTTTTCAAAATTACATTATTTGTTTCAATTATTTTTAAAGTAATCGTTAAGCTGATCAATGATTTTTATTTTTTAATGTAGAGTTTTGTTTGGATATTATTACAAATATAACCCGCTTATGAGAAGCTAGTTGTAGTTGTACGATAGCAATTTGTAAGTTTCGGTCACGATTGCCTTCAATACAAAACAAAATTATTTTCTAAGTCAGGTTATCTTACAATTTTTAAATACATTGGTGATTTCCCGATGTTGCAAATTCTTCTAAAACTTTGCAAAGTCTTTGCTCCAGTGATTTACACTCATCATCCTAACAATCTTTATCAGCCTCAATAAAAGGTTTTTCTAATTCTATATTCATATCAACTTAAAATTAAATGTTTGGATTTACATGAATATTTGCAATAGAATTTTTTTTAAATCCCTGGATGCAAAGAGGCTTAAGTCGGGATCTCGGGATTGACTTCCCTAGTTAGTACACAATGAATAAGAATTGCCTATGAACAGGACTCGGATTTTGATGACCTAAAAAAATGAAAAAATTACCTAAAAACTACAGAAAATGAATTAAAAACTGATCAAAATTACCTAAAAAACGTAAAAAATTGCATACAAAAAAACAAAAAATTTTGCCTTAAAAATAAAACACTACTAAATTAAAAGTTATTTTATACTAGCATATCCTGAGTTTTTATCTTACACTTGTTTCATTTTTCTACATACCCTTTCGTCAGTTTCACCACGCGCAGAGCTTTTTTTCATCGAAGTTTATAAACAAAGCTACTCCTTTGTCGAGAGGTAATGTTTTGGATTGAAGAGACTCTAGCGTTAAAGAAATATGTTTAAAAATTTGCATTTTGACATTTTTTAGTATGAAAAAAAAACAAAAAAACTTGTTTAAAAATTTCACCTAAAAATGGAAAAATGCTCTAAAAACTAAAAAGGTCCAAAAATGGCAATAAAATAACTTAGAAACCTCTAAAAATGACCAAAAAATGCCCTAAATCTAGTTAAAATGACCTGAAAACTAAAAACGATGAAAAATGACGAAAAAATGTCCTAAAAACTTTTCTTATTTGGAATTTAGGAAACATAAATGGACGTTTTAAATAAGCAGCGAATGTCTTAGAAGCAGCAGAAAAAAGATGTGTTAGTCGTTAAGCTGTGTGTAACTAAACAAGCGGTAAACAGGTGTCTAAGGTTGCCCGCAGAGTAAGCGCCGAAGCAGACAGGCACAGGAAAACTATGTGAACAAGAGAGAAAAAAAGTTATTTCTATCTCGTTTCTTCGCAGGGCCTGCCTGCCTGCCTGCCTGCCTGCCTGCCTGCTTCGGTGTTTACTATGCGGGCAGCCTAAGTCCCTTGTTATGCTGGTGGTCATGGGCTCGTCACTGTCATGCATTGTTGTTGTTTCAATGTAAATTAAAAATTTGAGAGCGAGAGGGAGAGAGTAAATTTTGACAACCACGGTCACCAAATGATTCGACAAAAATATGAAATCATGGGTTCAAAACTGTGTTGTATTGTGGAATTATTCACAACATATGTGTTTGTGTTAAATTAATTAAATTTATTAATTAAAACGCCCTCTAGAAGACTAACACTATTGGAAATATATATTTGCACGTCATCTGCATATTACTGTATTAATTACTGAAAATATTCTTTGTACATTCGTAGTATATACTGGAATGCATAGAGCAGAAAAAACCGTTTTTTCCAAAACAGGAAGTGCTTCACTACTATCGCTTATTTTTATTTTAAAAATAGATTCCCAAAAAATCTAGTGACATATCACTGTCAACACTAGAATCCAGAAACTTATTACTGTTAAGTAAATTTCAATTGATTTGACATACATATTCTTGAATCAAGTAAAATAATTTCATAATGTAGAAAATTATTTCTCTCGCAACACCATTCTTTGTCGCAAAGCTAGCCACAATTTTCTTTCCAACTTCTCGAGAATGCATTCCTCTCATGACGTTGAGATTGAGAAGTTGCAGAAAACAGGACCACAACTTGGCCTGATTTTGATTTCACTTCTGGCTCATTTTTAAACGAAAGGCTATTTGAAAGGTTGAGGTTGGGGAATCCAAAATATATGGTATTCAACGGCCAGGTATTCGAGTAGTGGATTTAACTTTAAGGAAATGAAAATGTTCAATGAGTTATCAGGATGGAACTTACAAAAAGCTATCATAAATGATATGGTTTGCTAACTGGCTAAAACAAAAAATTAAGTACTTAACTCACTTAATTTCACACGTCTATTTGAATCTCCCTATCCTAAGCACGTGGGTTTGGTGATTGTGACCTTTCGAAGTTCCTCTTTTAAAAACACATTCAGACTTTCAGCTTAGCTTGGTGGTCTCTCAGGTTTTAACGTACATCATGTCTAAAGTGTTACCTATCGAAAGAAGGGACTACCTAACCTCACCTTGCTTCAATTTTCATTGCCATGAAATGAACTTCAAATCCAATTCATCCAATTTTATCTGAATCAGTTTTTTTCTTCAAGTACAAGAAACTCGACACAAAAAAGCATTTTTTCTAAACTTTCCGTTTCCTATTGGATTGATATCACAAAAAATTATTTATTTGAATTTGCTGTCTAAATTAACAAAAACATTTTTTCTTTTTTAGTCCTTATTTAACTGCGTATTTTTTGTTAATTATTGATTACAAATGGAAAAACCAACGAATAAGGTAGAACCCAATCTATATGCTTGGAAATGCTTAAATGAAAGTGAAACTTTGATTATTTTACAGAGTAATGAATCGACAATATCCACAACTGGCACAACTGGCACGCCCCCATTTTCAGATACCATGGATAATAACGTAAAGTATATGAAGTAAGTAAAATTCTGAAGCTCATGCTCGTTCACTTTTTTGCGGAACGTTCGTACATGTTGGAAACCATTATATTTCAGCTTAAATTTTATTGATAATTCAGAGTCTTCTAGTCAAGCAAAAGAAGCAGCGCAAGAGTTCAAAACCTGTAAGTTTTTTAAAAAAGTAATGACATTACCCTTTTTTAATGATTATACATAAATTGA
Source organism: Dichetophora obliterata (assembly GCA_963920525.1). NCBI lineage: Eukaryota > Metazoa > Arthropoda > Insecta > Diptera > Sciomyzidae > Dichetophora > Dichetophora obliterata. The sequence goes on from OY986439.1 coordinate 127,006,298, forward strand.
CAATAAATCGAGTCGTTACTCTAATATTTTGATGCTTGCTTTTATGGAAACAGCCAACTTTGAACATCCGAAAATTCAAAAACCACCTCCTAGTAAAATACGTCCTTCAAATCTGCCATACACCGGTAAAATGGAACCCTTACGGAACAAGGGTGAACCAAATCTGCAAGAGAAATCTCTTTTGGAAATGGGCTTTAAATGCACCGAAATCGAAGGTTGGGAAAACATAGTGCAACCACCCAAAGAGAATCTCTACAAATTACTCAAGAACATGATCGACAATCACATCAAGCCCAATGTGCAGATACGTATCGGGGGCGTGACTTTCAACTGCCACATGATGGTGCTTCAATGCTACTCTGACTTTTTTATGGAGTGCAACAACGAGGTGCTCATACAATTACCAGAGGAAAAGATTACACCCGGCGCTTTTATGATGGTCTATGATTGGATGCTTGCCGAGGAACCACTCGTGCAACGCGAAGGAATCCTAGAACTCTTCAATGCTGCCAATTTCTTGCGCATTAAGGATTTGGTTAATCAGTGTTGGCTATGCTTGGACGATGATGTACGTTTCCGGGAGGATACAGCATTTTTACTTTATTTGGAAGCACGCAATTATGGCCTGGAGAGTTTGGAGCAACTGATGTTGACGCGAATTTGTAAATTCTTTCTGACTTTAGTATCATCCAAGGAGTTCTTGGAGTTAAATGCTAAAGAAATTTGCACCTTGTTGAGTTCAAATACGATAGGAGTTAATTCTGAAATTGAGGTTGGTCAAATGCCCAAGATGCACTTTCATCTTGCATTACACTAACAATAAATATTTCAATAGATTTTTATGTCTGTTGTTCGGTGGTTAAGTAAAAATTGGACAGAACGTGAACCCTCTATGTTGAGAGTCATAAAGTGCGTACGCTTCAGTCTGATGCCTCCTTGGTTTCTGGTGACACTTAACAAGAACACAGACTGTATCGAAATCGATAGAATTGTCAGTCATCCCGAAGTAAAGAAGATGATCAATGACGGAATCTCGTAAGCAACCGCCCATTTTTATGCTGATATTACTCCTCTTCAAGCCCCAAACGTTTTTGTGTCTTTGCAGTTTCACTACTACTCAACTCTACTATGGCGAGAGTCGCGAAGAGTTTCTTCACTTTCTCGAACGGTATCAGCTGGTGGCGCCAATGCAACGTCAATGGGTCTTTGACAAGGAATGCAGCTATCATCATAGACTCGAGTGCCCCAATATGCAGTATGTCACCTACAAATCATTTCTGGAATACTTAGAGATGATTCAAACCATTGGCAAGAACTACTGGCGCACTCTGGAAATGGCCAAAGGCATTGAAAAGACTCTACAGTGCTGCGTGCGAACTGACTGTCGCAAAACAAATGAGCCAAATTTAGTATGTTGATGTTTTTTCTATAAAATAAAATACACTCTAAAATTTTATTGAGATTAATTAAATTTCCATTGTAATTGCAATTTGGTATTAAATTAATTGTGATTCGGTAAATTAAAATAATAAAAAATACACCCCAGACTGTTGTATAATGGAGTAAAATATAAGAACAAACGTTTTTTCTTTTGCTACTTTGCAGGCGTCAGTGTATACGAAAAGGAGCCGCGATCAAGGTATCCAAGTAGAAGTTTGTGTAAGATCACACAAGGGACACGCCAAAGGTAAGACTGTGCATACGCTACTGTTTGTCGTTAAATATGACAGTTGACATATGAACGCTTTAAACGAGACAGTTGCTTTCTGTTAGGCAAGCTAGAATACTTTCATGATGAAGAAACTAAATTTAAGTAAAGAAACTAAACCATTTCCAATTCATAAAAGATCAATTGAAATTTAGAATTGCATTTGAAATTCAGACATAACATAATCATCCTTATTACATAATCATTATTGGCCTATTTAATACAACTGTAACCATATTCATAACCATAACCATAATCATAACCATAATCATATTCATAAACATAACCTAATCATATTAAAATCGTTTCTGATTTTGATAATCAAAACAAAAAACCACAACTTTGTTATTTTTGTAGTGTATAGTGTAGTCGCAACACAGAGCCAAACAACCTAATAAAATAGAAGAAAATCAATAAGATTTTTCTAGGGTTTTCATATAAGAATATTGTCTTATTAAAACCATAGAGAAAATCTTATTAAAGCTATGAGCTTTTTTATTAGGCAAACCACATAATTTTAAGAATAATCTTATTGTTTTTTATAAGAACACTTTTAAAAACAATAAGAAAATCTTATTAAAACTTCTTAGTGTTTAAGAAGAAATTTTACAGATTTAATAAGATTTATTTTTGAAATTTAATAATCTTATTGATTTAATAGGATTTCTTTTGAAATTTTAATAAGGAAACATTTTTTAAACAAAACGGAATCTCATTAACCTTTTACCTAGAAATATACTTTTAGTTGCCCGTAGTATTAAATAAAAAGACATTTTGATGGTTTATTACAATTTATTAGGAAATAAAATTTGTATATATACATATATATTAGGGCGGGTCGATTTAAAAATTGCCCATTGCTCAGTGAAAATCGTATTCTAGGGATCAAAATAAGAAACTTTGCCCGAGGAACTATACCTCTAAAACGAATTCTAATGCCCCAACTTTTGACTTTTGTCCCGTAGGGTCAAATTTTGAAAAATCCCTCGTTGACCTCAATCGAGTCCAAATGCATGACCGACCCCCACTAACTTTGGAAGGCCGATCCACCCATGCCAGTGGCACACCCCCTGTAACCTCCCTGGAGGTTCCACATACAAACATTTAAAAAAATCACCATTTTTTGGCACTTTACATGAAAAAATCAGCGAAATGGGGTCGCCACTGGCATGGGTGGATCGGCCCTCCAAAGTTAGTGGGGGTCGGTCATACATTTGGACTCGATTGGGGCACTCAAAATGGGTCAAAGAGGGATTTTTCAAAATTTGACCCAACGGGACAAAAGTCAAAAGTTGGGGCATTAGAATTTGTTTTAGAGGTATAGTTCCTCGGGCAAAGTTTCTTATTTTGATCCCTTAAATACGATTTTCACTGAGCAATGGGCGATTTTTTTGCCTCCCCACAATTCGACCCGGCCTAATATATATTGTATAAATTACATCTGTTGAAATATAATCCCACATATATATATGAGATATAATCTGTTGAAATATAATCCCGCAAAAAAATAAATTCAAAGTTGTTGCATAAATAAGTTTTTTTAACTTAACAAAATATGACTTTGTCACCAAAATACCCGGCGCTGTCGAGGCCTTCAAAGAAAGTGGCGACATCCTCAATCTCCATTTTTTGAAGAACCTCCTTCGAGTTTACTCCATAAATTTTTAGTAAAGTCGAAATTGAGTCACTCAAGCCCCACGACTGAAATATGGCTCGAGTTTCCAGAATTTCAGCCTCGTCGAAAACAAGTTCAGGAACAGAAGTATCATTATCCATTATCACATATTTTTATTTTACTTGAAATTAAATCCATAAAATGTACATAAACTTCACGAATTCACTTCACAATTACGACTGAAAGCTAAAGCAAAGAATAAGTAGCATTTTCACCGTTATTACATTCTCAAAAGGGTGTTTAATAAGAAAATCTTATAAAAGCAGATCAAAAAGGTTTTCTTATTAATTTAAGGTGGTCTCTTCTTAAACTTTGGAGAGTGAAGAAAAGATTTTCTTATTAAAGTAAAGTATTAATAAGATTACCTTTGATTTGATTCATTTAATAAGAAATCTTATAAAAAAATGTTTGATAGTAGTTGTTAATTTTTAATAAGATTTTCTCTATGAATTAAAAAGATTTCTCTATGGAAAATTCTTATTGTTTGGTAGTATTAATAAGAAAACCTAATAAAATAGCTCAATTAGGTTGTCTTATTAATTTTATGTAGTGGTTTTTTGCTCTGTGAAGCTGTTATTTACGCTTAGATAACCAACTTAGATAAAGCTTAGGTAAAGCGCTGAAACAAACCAGCGCGCTGGAAGCTGGAGATAAGTTATTAGTAGACAGCGGAATTATATACAAAATTTATTTAAAGCCTGATTGAAATCTAGTCTTGGATTTGTATTGATTTTGGCATGATTAATGCATTTGTTACACCATATCTATGATACACAAATTTTATGCAAAAAATATGCAAATACATATGCAATAATTATGCTGCTTTTTTCTATATGGAAGAAATATATTGCATATTTTTTGCTTATGCAGTAATAAAAACTTTTTATATCCATAAAATTTCCAAATTAATAGAAATATTTATAAAGTTTATTGAAAAAAGTGTTTAAAATATAAAAATTATTTTATTACCTTCAGCAGATACATAATTATGTTCTGTTAATCATTTGTTCTGTGGTTATTAGTTTTTAGTGTATGTCCAGGTGTCCATACATATAATCAGGATGGTATCGAAAAGAAACTGCACAAATAGTTTTGCTTGTAATACAATGGTTTTATTTCTTTTCACTTAAAACTTTTGTAAGTATAAGAAGTATGATGTTTGGATATATGGCCATGTCATGTCATATCAATTCAATGCTTTGTAGTATACCACGTTCTTCGTTTTGTTGTCCGGCGAGTAAATAAACAAAAATGAATACTTTCTGAGGTTGCGGACAGAGTGAACGCCGATTCAGACAGGCAGGCAGATAGGCGCAGACAAACTGTGTGAATAAGCGAGATAAAAGTCGGCTTGGCTCTATTTCTATCTCGTTTCTTCGCAGATTGCTGCCTACGCTTGTCTGCCTGCCTGTCTGAATCGGCGTTCACTCTGTTTGCAACCTAACTTATGAATATGCCACATATAATTGATCACGCGAGGAATATGGTTTATGCGATAAAAACACTTTAAAAAATCGGATTTGTGATTTATGAATTGTCATAACGAATGCAAGGTGAACCAGAAAACGAATGCGTTTGAACTCTATAAATACATCGGTTGAAATCAATGAAATTCTCGGAATAAGCATTTATCCGCCCTTGAATTTGCCTTAAACCGTAGTCCTACGTTGGTGTAGAATTTTTTTTTTAATATTTCCGAAACCTTTCAGTTTTGGGATTCAAGCTTACCCGAGAAACAATTTAATTTTTTGTGTCAATATACAGTTGCGAACGAAATAATAGCAGTACTCTTATATTCATACATGTTTGGATAAATAATACTGGTCTATAAATTTTATAAGCCCATTATCCTTCCTATATGTACTTTCAACGCAGGTTTCAAATCTGTACTCAGTTTCTTCCTATACTGTACAATTTTCAAGATACAGGGTGTTTTTGACAAGTGTTTATTATTATTGATCTAGAATCTAAACTACTCACGACAAAAAAATAATATTTTGAGGTTAGGTTAGGTTAGTGTGGCTGTCTCAAACGAGACACACTTAGGCCAATGAGGCCCATTGTGAAATCAAGGATTAATTCTTCCTATCTCTATTTAAACCAGTTTGAGCTGTTAACTAAGCCTAGGATTCGATAAATCGAAGATTCCGAGAGTTCGTCGAGGCCTTTGAAGAACCAGTTGCCCAAGTGAAGAAAGCGTTTTTGAGCCAGCGCTGGACAAGTGCAGAGGAAATTTACTGCAGATTCTTCCTCCTCCTCATCTCTACAGCTTCTGCAAAAGTCGTTGTGCGGTATGTTTAATCTTTGAGCGTGTCTGCCAATAAAACATCTCGTTTAGAGATCTGCGGCAGTTGAGAACTGTTTCAGATGTTAATTCAACAGTTCCTTGGACTTTCAAATCGGCTTGACTGTCAGAAAGTGTGCAAATATCTGTGGAAGATATTTCATTTATCTGAAGCCAAATTAACGCTTCATGTATAGCAGCGATTTCAGCTTGAAATACACTGCAGTGGTCAGGGAGCTGAAGGCTAAATTAATGCTTAATGCTTCTGAGTAGACTCTTCCACTTACTTTGCCATCTAGTTTTAATCCATCAGTAAAGATCTCAATGACATTGTGAGGTGAACGGTTTTCTAGTTCTCACTCTTCTCGAGAGAAAATGGATACATCGAACTTCCTTTCAAAGGATAGTTTTTGTGTGATGTAGTCAATGGACCTAGGTATGGGAGGGAGCAATTTTCTAATGCAAGAATGTCCTAGTGTACCTTATTTTCACTGGGAGGTGGCTTCTAGGTGGATGGCTGTATTAGCGGCCATCTGTTTAACTAGGATGTCAAGTGGTGTAAGATGGAGCATTGTGTCTAATGTGTCTGTTGGAGTGATTCTTAGGGCTCCACTGATGCACAGTTCCGCTGATCTTTGAACTTTACGGAGAAGGTTTAGGTAAGTCTGTTTTTCGAGTGCTTGCCACCAGACAATGGCACCATATAGCAAGATTGGCCTTACAACTGCTATATATAGCCATTGTGTAACACTTGGTTGTAAGTCCCATATGCTACCCACCGCCTTTTTGCAGCAGTACAGGGCAATATTAGCTTTTTGGCTCTCTCGAGCAGATTTGGCTTCCAGTTTAGTTTCCTATCCAGTATAAGGCCCAGGTATTTTGCTTGATCTGAGAAGCTAAGTCTTGTGTTTCCCAGTTTAGGAGGACTAATTAGAAGTAAATTGTGTTTTCTGGTGAAAACCACTAACTCAGTTTTGTTTGGGTTAACGCTAAGCCCACAGCTGATAGCCCAGTTGACTAGAGTATTTAGGCAGTTTTGTATAATGTCTTGAATAGTGGATATATATTTTCCAGTGGTAACAATAGCAACGTCTTCGGCATAAGCTATCACCCTGCACCCCTTTTGTTCCAGTTTTAATAACAGTTCATTTACTGCTGAATTCCAGAGTAAAGGCGAATGAACCCTCCCGGAGGGGTTCCCCTTGGTACAGATTTTAACTCGGATGCCGCACCGAATTTCGCACTTACAATCCTGCCAACTAGCATTTGACTTATCAGTGCTATTAGCGCGGCATCCACCCCAAGCTCCGTTAGCGCATTAGTGATAGCTTTTGCTTCGACGTTATTAAAGGCCCCTTCTATATCAATAAAAGCTATCATCGCTTATTCCTTCTGATGGAGGGATTTTTCAATAATAGAAACTTTGGAGTGGAGAGCTGCTTCCACGGATTTGTCTTTGGTGTGAGCATGTTGTGCTATTAACAGTGGATTTTTCTATTTTAAATCTCGAGTGAATGGCGATTATTTTCTCTAGAGTTTTTAGAAGAAAAGATGAGAGGCTAATTGGTCGAAGGTCTTTTGGGTTTACGTGTGAGCTTTTGCCTGCCTTAGGTATAAAGATAACCTTCACATTATGCCAACGTTTGAGAATGTGATTTAGGTCAAGGCAGCTGTGGTAGATCGACCAGATGCGTACAGCATCATTAAGCTGCTCCTTAATGATGCTGTACGATTTCTGAATTTCAATAGGAGCTATACGATCAGGTCCTGGTGACTAAAATGGTTTGAAGCTATTGATTGCCCATTCGAGCTTTGTTTGTGTGAGTATTTTTAGGGATCTGCTCACAGATGGTAACTGATCTCCCCGAATTGGAGTATTACATATCTCTGAGCATCCCGGAAAGTGAGTTTCTACTTAAACATTCACGGATTCCGCACCGTTGGTAGTCTAAGTACCATCTTCATTTTTCATGAAGCTTGGATTAGGGGGAACCGTAGCTAGAATTTTCCTAAGCCTGGACGTCTCTGAGGTTTGTCTTATTTTTTCACAAAAGATCCTCCAGGCTTGTCTTTGTGCTTTTCTCAACTCATTCTTGTATACATTTAGAGCCACTTTATAGTTCGTCCACGAATCTGAGGATCTAGTGGCCTTTGCCTTATTGAAGAGTTTTCTGGACTTATTATGGAGCTCTTCGATTTCCTTGGCTTTTGTTTCCCCCTTGGTGTCTTTATCGGGAAGCGTTAGATTTGACTAAATTTGTTAGACTATCAACTAGGTACTCCAGCGATTGTTTACAGGAGGGACGACGGAATGGTCCAGTTGAGAGATCTATTTTTAGTGTGTCTAAGTAAAGATCCCAGTTACATTTTAGTGTTATTTTAAAAGAATTTATATTTAGTTTTTTTTTTTTTAAATATCAGAATGCAAATTTTCGAACAAACTCCTTTAACAATAGAGTCCCTCCAATTAAAACATTACCTCTCGAAAAAGAAGTAGCTTTGTTTATAGACCTCGTTGAAAAAACCTCTACGCGTGGTGAAACTGACGAAAACGTGTGTAAAAAGATGAAACAAGTATTAGATAAAAACGCAGGATATGCTAGTTTTTAATAACTCTATTTTTGTGCTCTATTGCTGAAATATTGGGGGTAAAAATTTTAATACAATGAATATAGAAGAGGAACTTACATTCGATGACATATTGCCTTTTATATATATGTTGCTCTCTTCAGTGCAGAAGTAGAAAGAAGTTTTTCTGTTTACAAAAACATTTTGCCAGACAATCGACGTTCTTTCAATTTTAATAACTTGGATAAAATTATATAAAAAAAATTTTAAATTTAGTAATGTTTTATTTTTAAAGCTTTGTTTTTGTTTATTTTTTATGTAATTGTTTGCGTTTTTGAGGTTATATTTGTCCGTTTTAATGTTTTTTTGGTCATCAAAATCCGAGCCCCGAAGATAACTAATGACTTATTTAGGGTGAAGAGTTGAAGAATATTTTGCAAACAGCATTCGTATCGAAAAAACTCGAATATAACAATTGACTTGAAGAAAAGTTGTTGATTTATTAAATTAGAGGCATAAAGAAATTTCGGTTTTTGAAAAGATCTTGATTTTTAAATTAAGAAATCTCGATTTTTGAAAAATTCGTTCTTTATGAGAACCTTGTTTTTTGAAAAATCTTGATTCTTATGGCTATGTTTAAAGATTATTCTAAATTTGCTCGTGTAACTATCCATAACTATTCTTAACTCGTTTCTAATAACCATTCTTTATGAAAAACCTTGTTTTTTAAAGTAAATTTTGATTCTTATGGCTATGTTTAAAGATTGTTTTAAATTTGCTCTTGTAACTATCCTCAACTCGTTTTTTGTAACTAACAACTTCACAACTTCATGACCTGAGAACTCACAATAACCGTAAGAAAAGACACAACAACATTAAGGAAAGACACTTAAACAGAAAAAAACCAGTCAAATTCCTATTCGATTGTTAAGCCAAGTAAGGTTTAGCTTTTCCAACAAATGATATTTTCAATATTTAAGTAAGCATTTGTTGAAATATAATGCCCTACAATGTTTTCTTTTTCCTCAACAGAATTCAAAGAATATTTTGGCAATAGTAACAAAGACAGCAAGATAAGCATAACAAATTCCTCCATAACAAAAGTTCAAAGTAAAATATCTCTTAATGATAAATGTTCAATGTATCAATCAATAGAGGATACCACATTAAAAAATTTTTCACATCAGAACCAAACCCAAATACAAATTCAACCAAAATTAAGTGGGTGTAGCAAGTCGTTATTAAAGGAAGCAAATGCTGTTGGACGCATTGTGGCCAACGATAATGACAACCTTAAAGACAATGACAAGAAAATTATTCTCAACAGAAGCAACCAAAGCTGCTGCCATAAATACAACAACGATTGTACCGCTGTCTCAATTGTGGCTGATTTTGCTGCCGCTAGTGACATAAAGAAAGATGATGGAGAGAATGAAGCTATCCAGGATGGCTTAGCAATCAAATCCACTAAACAAGTCAACAAACTGTCTTTACAAGAAGAGTTCACAGAGCCCGGTTGTCATCTTGAAGAAGAAACATACATAGACTCAACAGATATAACTCCATCCACACCAAAGGCCGTCGCGTATAATATGTAAATATTTGCATACTTTGAAACCCTACATTCTATCGAGGCATAATTTTTTTGCTCTGTGACTTTGTACAACTTTGGTTTACTATTGAATATCAAATGATTTTCTTTGCCCGACGTTAGTTTAGTGGGTTATGTAATAGTCCAGAGCTCAGATTTTTAACTATAAAGCATTAAATTCATATACCGGATATATGGAATCTTGCAAAACTTGAAAGGATTGAGCACCAACACTCGTTAGAATTTGGATTCATAAAGGCAATTTGGATCCAAAACTATGCCTTAAAAGTTAAATTGACACAAGGCTAAAAATAGGTGCTTTTACTATAAAACCGTTGTTTATGTTTATTTAAATGTCATTTTGTTTGCAATGCTTGGTGTTTGTTATTCTTCTCTGCTTCAAAATATTTAAAAATATCTTTAATAAGCCTATAGCTCGGTACTGTAAAAATATCAGTTAAACCGATAAATGACGATTACTTGAGAAGTGTTTTTAGTACGTAATGGAAAAAACCACAAATGGATGGATGTTTGTATTGTAAATGAAATCATATGGTTGTGACAAGCAGCTGTATATTTATACCCCCAAGCATATATAGTAAAAATACGTTGGGGTTATATTAGCTTTGTTACTCCGATAAGGAGTCGTGGCAGGTATAGAAAAGTATTTATATTCTTGATCAGCATCACCTCCTGTGTCGATTTAGCCATATTCAAACAAAATATAGATCAAGTTCGAAAATGAACCTAATCGAAAGAAAACTGCGCCTATCTCCCATACAAAGTGACTTTATGCGTCGTACCTTTTTGGAGTCAGTTAAGATATTTGGTATAATAATGTTCTAGTCCTATAATTTACATTGTTTGAATTGCCTCTGGTTCTCGCAATAAACCGCTATTTTAAAAATAAAGGAGGTTTCACCAAATATATTAGAATTACTTAATTTGTGCGATTTGATTAATAAAAAAATTCAAAATCCGCAGCTAAACTACCTTCAGGTAGCTTCTACATTTCAATAGTTTCGGAAATATACAGAAATTTCTACCAAAAAAAAATTTTTTATGCAAACGGCAAATTTTATTCTTTTAAAATCCATGAAAAATCAGAAACTTTTTTTAATCTTTAGTTATAAACATAAGCTGCGTTCCATTCGTTTTAAAATAATCCAGATTATTTTTCTTACATGCAAAGCAAAAACAAAAATAATAATCTTATAACAAATAGGATTATTTTTGCTATCCATATACACAACACAAGTGCCGCACCTGTATATTTTTATGAGCTGTCATTTAATTTTTTGGATTATTTGCTTGTTTGATACAATGACTATTAAGTAGCCTTGACATCTGCCTATTTTCTCACAAGCTGCGACCATCGAATGTTAAACAAAAGAAAACAAAACAAACCGCGTGTGTCACAGACATTGACTGCATTCAGCGGAGCCAACAATTGCACTTAAATTATTTATATAATTTCATAATATTATTAATTAAACGAAATAATTTTCAATTTTTCTGACGTTTAGAGTAAAACACATTCAGAGAAAAACATCGTTCACTAAGGTATCGCTACCATAACAGTTCACAACAGTTTTGAACGACATACGTTCTCATGACACCTAATAGTTATTGTATCATGATTGCTTGTTTGAATTTAATTTTGACTGCAACAGTAGTGCCCTCTACGAATCGTTTTTCTTGCCGTTCCTTTGAGAAAATTTGTTATCGCATTCGGCGAAAGGAACGCAGCTATAGATAAGTAACAAACAAAACAAGCCATATTTTATTAAAATCAAGTTTTGGTTTAATTCACAATTTAGTGATAAGGCTGTGCGTCGGGTTTGAAGCCCACCCTTAAAAACAATTTCAGTGAAAGCAAAGAAGAATATAAGAAAAATTATTCTCAAATCTGATGACTATTAATGATATAAGGATAGCACCCGGAATGTTCGAACTTTTAATTGGGAAGGTGCCTATATCCAACTGACTGATGTCTTGGAAAGATACAAAGCTGATATCACTGCTATCCGAGAAATGCGATGGAAAGGACATGATTGCATTCGGCATGCACCCTATATCTACTACAGCGGCCATACGGAGAAGAACGAATTTCGATGAGGATTTGTACTTGGACTACAGCCACGCGTCCTGCGATTCACACCTGTGAATGAACGACTTGCCATAATCCGCATCAAGGCTAAAGTATTACATATAAAACTAAAATGTGCGAATGCTCCGACAAAGGACAAGGATGATGAGACCAAAGAAATTTTCTACGCCTTGAAAATGCATGCGAGCACTCCTCCCGTCACGACGTAAAAATCGTACTTGGTGGCTTCAACGTTAAGGCGGGCAGGAAAAATATATTTGGTCAAACAGCCAGAAAGTTCAGACCCCATGTCAACACTTCCGATAACGGAATGAGGCTGATTGACTTCGCCGCAGCACGAAACATAGTCGTAAATAGCACTAGATTCAAGCATCTAAATATTCATTAGGCCATCTGGATGTCCTCTGATCAAAAAACAGGAAACCAAATGATCACGTTTTGACCGACGGAAGGCACTCTTCTAGTGTAATGGATGTACGCACGGTTCGTGGTGCAAACATTGACTCGGAATACTATCTTGTCGCAGCCAAAATCCATACACGTCTGTGTGTAGCTATGAATGCACAGTAACCATATTCAGAGAAAGCTAGACGTCGACAAGTTGCAATCGAAACAGACAGCCGAAGCTTTCGCTACTCGACTCTCACTCCTGCTTCAAAGTACTCCTCCAATCGATAGTATATGCGCGCAGTGGGCACACATTTCCCACTCCATGCGTGCGGCTGCTAAATAGGTGATTGGCTACCATTGCCCCAATCGAAACCAGTGGTACGGAGTGTTGCGACGCCACTGCAGAGAAAGACGCCGCCTACAAAGTCATCCTGCAGTCGGTTGTAACACGCGCTGCCAAGGAGCGAAACAAAGAGAAAAGGAGGGAAGAGAGATTTATTTTCAGACGGAAAAAAAGAGAGGCAGAAAAGCTTGAGCATAAGAAGATTGAGACGTATGGCGACAGGAATGAGGCCCGAAAATTTTTAGAAAAAATAGGACACCTTGCCGATGGTTTTCAAACCGGGGCCACTTCCTGCAAGGATGAAAACGGGAATCTAGTGACAGATATACAGAGTACACTGACGTTATGGAGGTAACACTAATCTAACCTTCTAAATGGCAACGCTGACAACAATCTCGGCAATAGAGATGATATTCCGGAAACTCCAATTACGGATGTCAGCGTCGAGGTTCCGCTGCCCGACTATGATGTAGTTTTGACAGCTATAGCTCGGCGGGAGCTGATGGCTTATCTGCTGAGCTGTTTAAGAACGGAGGTGAAGCTCTATTTAAATGCATGCACGAGCTTTGATGCAGAATATGGTCTGAAGAATACATTCCGAACGATTGGAATCTCAGTGTGCTCTGCTCAATCCACAAGAAAGGTGTTCGCTCTATTTGTACCAATTACCGTGGGATAAGCCTTCTTACTATCGCATATAAGGACCTGTTAAGCATTTCATATGAAAGATTGAATCCCATTGTATGCCAACTGATTTGACCTTATCAGTGTGGCTTCAGACCTGGAAAGCCCACCATCGACCAGATCTCCATGCTACGACAAATCTTGGAGAAGACCCAAGAAAAACAAGTCGACACCCACCATTTTTTTGTCGATAACAAAGCCACCTTCGACAGCCCAATAAGGAAGCTCCTATACTCCACCCTGTCTGAATTTGGTATTCCTGCAAAGCTATACGACTTTGCAGGATGACACTGAGCAATACCAGCAGTGCTGTTAAAATCGGACCTCTTCAAACTAGCTGTTACCAAACGAGGTTTCAGACAAGCTGATTCCTTATCGTGCGACTTTTTTAACTTAAGGTCAGGCAAGCAGCTGATCTGAGACTTAGTGGCACAATATTCTACAAGAGAGATATGCTGCTGCGTATGCTGATGACATCGATATCATTGGCCATAATACGCGCGAAGTCAGTGCAGCATTCTGTAGATTAGAAAGAGAGCCAAGTTGAATGGGTCTGGCAGTGAATGCAGATAAGAGGAAATGCTTGGTGTCAACAAACAAACAGTTCCAGCGTCTTGGAACCCACATTAAAGTTGGGAAGGACTTCGTCTATCTGGGATCCAGCATAAACTCAACCAACGACATTAGCATAGAAATCAAACGAAGAATAACTCTTGCGAACAGGTGTTATTTTGGGCTCAGCGGCAATTGAGAAGCAGAGTCCTCTCTCGACGAACGGAAATCACGCTCTATAAAGCGCTCATCATGCTCGTCCTATTTTATGTATCTCAAACCTGGACGCTGAGCAGTTCAGAAGAAAATACTTTAAGAGCCTTCTAGAGAAAGATCCTTCGTAAGATCTACGGACCAATCTGTGTCAATGGCGAGCACCGAATTCGGTGGAATGATGAACTGCACGAGCTGCACGCGAAAAAAAGACGATGCTCCAATGAAGAAAATATTCGATTCGGTACCCAGCGGAGGTAAGCACAGACCAACTAGAGGACAACTTGACGAAGCTTGGAATATCCAACTGGCGCCAGCAAGCAAGAGACAGAAATGGCTGGCGCACATTCTTAGATGAGGCCAAGACCGACAAACGGTTGTAGACCGCCTTGCTGCCATATAAGAATTTTCATGCCAATCGGAAAAAAAAAATTTATGTATCTGAACTGACATAACTGCAGTGCGACCACGCCAATTTCAAGTTCAGTTTCCGAAAGTAACCATACGAACTAAATTACCAAATTTTAGTTTAAACTACCCACACCGTCTGAAATAAAGATATTCACCGATATTGATATCTTGACCGAGATATATTGAGATATTGACGGAGATATTTACCTTAATAACAGACATTGTAAATTTAGTGGGCTTAGGTGTTACCGTTCCTGTGATCTTAAGAGATACCGCACGAACGATTTATATATATATATATAGAAGGCGGTAAAAGTAGGCGTAGCAACATTTATATATGGACATTTCCAAAATGGCGTTACGGAAAATTTGTACGAATAAATATTAAAAAAGAGAATGAAAATGATTAATTTTTAAAAAGGACTTAGTGTATTTGTGTATTAATTACAGTAATTTGTGCAGTAGCACTATATTAAGTAAAAACAATGACAACAATTGACCCTAAGGATTTAAACATACAAGAAAAAATATGTGCTGGCGTTACGTTACAAAAAACGGAAGATATTTTTGACTTGGATTACAAAATTTGCAAAACTCTCTGAATTGGGCAAGACTTTTTGCATACAACTTTTTTTAGAAGGGTTTAAAATAACATACATTTATTTTCCAAGTGATCAAATTTAAAAATCCTCTCTGGTTTTTTTTTTATTAAGCTTTTTGAAGTGGTGTTACGTTACTAAAATTTCCTATGAAGTTCAATAGGAATTGTGTAATTAAGCAATTAGGTTGTTAAGTAATTATGTAATTTAGTAATTAAGAAACAAATTTTATATATTTTCCTTTCCTTGCGTCAACCATTTTTTCAATATCTTTAGCCAATGCTTTCCATATTTACTAAAACAAAAAAGCTTACGAAACATTTAATTAACATTTACGAAAAAGAAAAACTACATTTGTGAAACAGTGCAGATGATTTGATCAGTATGGTAAATGACTTGGATAATATCATCAAATAATTAGTTTTTAATAAGTTTTACTTTTTGGTCACTGTAGACTTTTCTGAAAAAATGCCCATGTTTGTAGTGACCACCACTTGGTATCATAGCACATACACCCCAAGTTTTATTATAAAAACATGCCAACTCAGGAATTGTAATGATTTCTGAAAAGTTGGTATAGTAACAGTTTTACCACGCCCATTTTTGGTTGAGTTACCGATAGAAACCATACGAACTAAATTACAACATTTTAGTCCAATACAACCGAATTCGTCTAAGATATAGCGTTTTTATTGAATTGTGGGAGTAAAACGGTATGTTGCAATTTTTTATTTATTATCCGAGATATTGGACTTGATAACAAATATTGTAAATTTGATGACCTTCTGTCAATTATTGCCTATTTTTGCAAAAGGTTATAACAAATGAAAAAAGTACTCAATTTGGCAAGAAATCAATCTATCCAAACAAGTCAGGGGCTAGAGTAGATTGATAGATGGGTACTTGGGGTACAATAGCACTTTACAAAAACAAAATTTTCGTCATTTGCCAATCTACCCAACTCTCCAAGTCAGTGTGAATACCCCAATTGTTTTTCTTCGTGCAGGTGGGATAGCCATATAATGGCAGCAAGCGCGTCGGAAGCTAATTTCATCTGGGGGGCAGTACAAATGGGGGCAAAAAAAAATCACCAAAATTTCTTAAAAGAAACATGAATATGAATAAACAAATTCTTTATTTTTTAAATAAAAAAAAATATAAAACTAAATAAAAAAATATTAAAATTTCATTATTTTTAAAAGTTTTTCCAATTTCGATATTAGAGATAATTTTTTAAAGGATCTTTCATATGGTAATATGAAAATATAAGCAATAATTGTTGCTTTTATAAAGCAAGACTAGGTATATGTTTTCATGGCTTAAATGCAATAAGGTACAAATATCAATTTAAATTCTTCCAAAATGTTTCTGTCTGTCCTTGCGAGAAACAAATTCTTTCACCACCTCCATCGAACTCAATTCTTCGGTTTTATCTTTGTGAATGTGTATAAGTGCTGCATGAGTGAGTCGTTTCTGTGTCATAGTTGCTCGAAGGTACGTTTTAAGTCGTCTTAATGCACTAAAAGGACGCTCAGATGAAGCTACTGATGCAGGCAAAGTCAAAACCAAAGCAACAAGTTTTTCAACTTCATTCAGAGAAAGAAAATGGTTATCCGAAAGCATGTTTATGAAGAAGAGAGAAAGAAGAGCAAAATATATAATGCAAAAATATTATCGTTGTAAAAAAAACTGAGATTTTGAATAGCTTTTGAAGTTTTATTTTTAAATTGTTTATCAACTGCCCCCTTTCCGCCCCGCTTGCTACGCCAATGAATGGCAGACTACTGCTGGCAAAGAGACTGTCCCAACAAAAAATACCAAAAAAATTACACACAAATCGATATTCTTACTCGTGTTTTTTTATAATTCTATAACTTTATTATTCTTTATGTTATTGATATTTATATTGTGATACTAAATTGTGAAGTAAACCAAAACTTTTCATATTCATATAATTTTTTTTTTTATTTTTTTATATTTATGCATGTATAATAATGAAGTGTAGATGAAACAAAAACATATTGTAACTGGCGGTCCCGACAGACGTTGTACTGTTCCAATTCAACTAATTTCTTTGTGATCATTTTCATTTTGTGAATTTTTGTCCAAATTGTCGAAGTGTCCAAACAACATGCCATTCGAGCCACATATGCCACACCTTTCTTTTTGAAGCTTCAATTCGTGACTATCAAAGCCGTCTTAAATAAACATTTTTATATAATTGTGAGTGGTAAAAGGGGGTGTGGCTATTTTTAACTAACCGAGATATTAACCTTAATAACATATGTTGTATATTTGGTGACCCAATGTATTTCCGTTCCTGAGATGTTAAGAGGCATAGCATGAACGATTGTGTATACATAGAAGAGCGGTAAAAGTAGGCGTGACAACATTTAAATATATAGTGACCACTACTGGGTCTCATAGCACATATACACCAAGTTTCTTTATAAAACATGCAAAACTCGGTAATTATAATGCTGTCTGAAAAGTGGGAATAGTTCGACCACGCCCATTTTTAGCTGAGTTGCCGAGAGTAGCCATACGAACTAAATTACAATTTCAACTCCAATTCCAACACAGAAAAAATCGTCTAAAATATAGCATTTCAATTAATTTGTGTTTTTTTAATACTTGAGATATAAACTTTGATAACAGATGTTGTAATTTTGGTTGCCTAAGGTGTTATCGTTCCTGAGATCTTAAAAGACACTGCACAAACGATTTTGTGTATAAAGAAGGGGCGGTAAAAGTAGGTGGGGCAATATTTATGCATAAAGTGACCACCACTTGGTCTCATAGCACATATACACCAAGTTTCAATATAAAAACATTCAAAACTCAGGACTTATATTTCGTACCTGAAGCATACAAAGGATTGCATTTATTTTTTTTCGTTTGAAATTTTGATTAATTGTCCGTCCACTCGTGTTTCAATCTTTTTCATTTTCGTTTCCCTTCTAATTTTTATAATTTTTTTAAAAACATCCTAAACGAATTTCTTTATTTCGCAAAAACTTTACTAAAAATATTTGTTGTTGAAAAAATATTCGAAACAAAAAATGGCTTTTTTAATGTTCTTTCATATGGTATGCATAAATGTAGGATTTATTTAAAGTTTCTATCAAAAAAATTTAAAAACGTTTTATACGATCGAAAAATCATAACCAAATTTTTTTGTTTGTGTTTATTCATTTTGTATTTTTGTAATTTTGTTTCCATAAAAAGTAATAGTGTAGTGAAAGAATTCAACTCGTTTCTGAGTTATGCTCTCAAATACCCCTTTAAATACTGCCACAGCAACAACAGAGCAACCTACTGGGTCAAACTTTAGATTTTAACCATCTACAGACCCAGCCACAAACACACACCAAATTTCATCAAAATCGGTTCAGCTGTTTGAAGGAGTTCAGTGACAAGGCCATGTACAGAAGAATTTTATGTATAAAGCCCTTTCTCCGGTAGACGTTGTCCTTCCAATCAGAGAAAAGCATTTTATATTTTCACCATTTTAAGTATAGTTTCCGAACGTAACTATGTAAACTAAATTACCAAATTTTAGTCTAATACAACCAAAACCATTGGCGGTGGAAGCGGCGGGAAAGGGGGGCAGTTGCCCCCCACTTTTTTAGCTAGATAAACAATTTAAAAGGAAAACTTCAAAAGTTATTCAAAATATGAGTTTTTTTTACAACGATAATATTTTTGTATTATATATTTTCCTCTTCTTTCTCTCTTCTTCATAAGCATGCTTGCGGATAACCATTTTCTTTCTGTGTTTGCAAAAAGATAGAACAAAATTTAGAGTTTCTACTGCAAACCCACCACTTCAGTTTAAAAGCACCCTTAAGTATGTAGCTTAATGCTTATTAATTTTGCAACTCTGGTAAGAAAAAATTTGACATGTTCTTAGGGGCTTTCCATATAGGACGACATGTTGTACGATAAGTTAGATGGAAAACTAATGGGACTATTTGATTGAGCGTTCGAACGATCCAACTTGTAAAGCAACATCATTAATTGCAAGCTCTCAAGCAGAACACATCCGGCTAATAGCTAAGCAACTTTTAGATGCCCAAACAATTGAGCAGTAATTTTACATAGTTGTACAATATTGTACAATCAGCAGAAAAAAACCAAAAAATTTCGACTATCGTTTTAGCTTACGCATGGTACTACATGTTGTACAATCTGCCATGTTGGTCCAATGTTTTGGACCATGCGAAAGCCCCTACTGTGAATTAGCTGATGAAAATCCACCTCGACGCTTTGAAGAAACATCAAATCCGGTTCCTTCAGTACAGTTGCCATTATATGATCGGCTACGAAAAGATTATTTCGAAGAAATTTTAGATCTTCTCTCAAATGAGATAACGGCTAGATTCGATCAAACAGGTTGATATTTTACTTTTTCTTATTTTTGCAAGTTTACACCAGCTTCACTCAGCCGACTCACTTTGATTTAACATTCGGTGAGTCGGTTAAGTGAAGCTAGTGTAAACTGGCACTTTGTAAATCTTATTGTACATTTAAATAGATCTTGACACTCTGGAATCGTTGGAAAATATTGTAATCGAAGCCTTCAACGGAAAAGTGCCTTCTGAACAAAATCTAAAAACAAAACTTGATCTTTATGCAGATGACTTTTTTGCAGATGAAATTTCTGAAGCAATTGCCTGGCCAAACACCTTGAAATTGTAGAGGAATTGTATCCCAATTTGCGAAAAATTCGGTTACTGTAAAAAAACTATTAAATGAAGTTGAAAAACTTATTGCTTTGCTTATTGCATCTTCATCTGAGCGTTCTTTTAGTGCACTAAGACGACTTAAAACGTATCTTCGAGCAACTATGACACAGAAACGACTCACTCATGCGGCATTTATACACATTCACAAAGATAAAACCGAAGAATTGAATTCGATGGAGGTGGTGAAAGAGTTTTTATTTCTTGCAAGGACAGAAAGAAACATTTTGGAATAATTTAAATTGATATAACTTTTTGTACCTTATTGTATTTAAACCATGTAAAGATATACCTAGTCTTGCTTTATAAAAGCAACCATTATTTCTTATATTTTCATATTACCATATGAAAGATCCTTTAAAGAATGATCTCTAATATTGAAATTGGACGAACTTTTAAAAATAATGAAATTTTAATATTTTTTATATATTTTCATATTTTTTTTTATTTTAAACTAAAATAAAAAATTTGTTTATTCACATTCATGTTTCTTTGAAGAAATTTTGGTGAACTTTTTTTTGTACCACCATTTGTACTGCTCCCCCAAATGAAATTAGCTTCCGACGCGCTTGACCAAAACCGTCCAAAATATAGCATTTTTGTTGATTTGTAGGCGGTAAAAGAGGGTGTGGCAAAATCTTTTTACATTAAACCATCTAGAGCTCATAACTAATCGAGTGACAAAATTTGAGCTTAATTTAGTTTATACCTATCGAACTTTGCTTCACTTCATGCTTATCCCCTGAAAAAGGGGCGTAAACATAGTGAGACCATACCCATTTTTAGCACAGTTGCTGAAAGTAACCATACGAACTATTTAACCAAATTGTAATCTTAAACGACCAAACCGTCCGTAATATAGCATTTTAATTGAATTGTGGGCGGTGAAATGGGACGTGGAAACTCTATTAATTAAATTACCAAGTAAGCCTACTTATTAAATTACCAAATTTTAACCTTATACGACCAAAACCGTCTGAAATATAGCATTTTAATTGATTTGTAGGCGTTAAAAGGGGGCGTGGAATCCGACAATAAAAAAAAATAAAGTACCAAGTTTTAGTCTTGTACGAACAAAACTGTCTTTAATATATAGTTTTTTTTTATTTGTGGGCGGTGAAAGGGGGTTTGGCAAACATTTTTCTTTTTACAAACCTTGTCCTTATAATTAAAAGCAACAAAAAAAAATCTCGAAGCAAATCGGAAGCTTCGTTCTTGAGTTATGGAATTTCAAACACATTTCACGAAAGATTTATAAATAGCTTTTTAATGTAAAAAGTTACAAAAAAATTGTAAACAAGTCAAAGAGCGTGCAGATTGTTACTCTCTCACTGAGTGCGGAAAAAAATTGACTAACTAAAAATTAACTTGAAAGTTGTTAATAAACAAAAGACTACAAATTAAATTCTTACAGCCGTATTCATAAAAATATTTTAAAACAGCTTTCAAACGTTTTTTAGTCAAATGCGTTTTAAAGTTAAAATACTCTTTAAAAGTGTTGTATTCATAAACGAGTTTCAAGAGTTTTATAGTTGAAGTGAGAATACTGATGCTTTAAAGTAGGAATAGTTGTAATTTTCGTTTGTGACTTTGTTAAATAGAATTACATTTGCTTAAAAATTTAAAAAAGAAAAAAAAAATAGGTTTGTGAATTTGATATATTGACAGGAATTTGTTTAAAATTTTGTTTACCTTTAAATAAAAAACAGTGTTGCCATATTTTTTTAAAAACTTTAATTTTCGGAAAAAAACTTATTTTTTTGTGAAAATATATAACTAAAATATATATTTTAAAAATGTGTGCTTTAAAATAGTTATTATTGTATTCGAAATAAAGAATTTAAATTATATTAATAATCAAACAAAACAAAAACAATCGCATTCATTAACTTCTTCTTCTTCTTAATGTCCTTTAATCCCTAGCGGGACATAGGGATTCAACTACGCCTACGCGCCATCGTGTTCGGTTACTGGCAGTCGCTTTGAGCTCCCTTCAATTCTTGCCAAGTTAACTGGCTTCGCGTTCTACCGTTCTTCGCCATGTTTCTCGTGGTCTGCCGGGTGGTCTGCCCCTCGCGTCGAGGGGGTTTCATTCCATTGCCTTCTTTGCGATGCTGTTGTTGTCTTTGCGGAGAGTGTGGCCTATCCACTTCCACTTTTGTCTTCTAACCAAGCTGTCTAAGGGCTCCATGTTTGTTCTGCGGAGCAGTTCTTCATTTGTTATTGTGTTGGGCCAAAAAATTCTGAGAACAATTCGCAGACAACGATTTACGAAGACTTGCAATCGCTTGGTGATTACTTGGGTTATTTTCCAAGTACAGTAGCCGTACAGGAGTACAGATAGAACGTTCGATTTAAATAGTCGAACTTTTAGGCATACCAAATGCCACTCTGGCTTTTCTAATTCGACACGCAATGTCCTCCTCGGTTCCACCTCCGGCGGCTACTTCACTTCCCAGGTATGTAAAACTATCAACCGACTCGATGGGATGACCAGATATTTCAACTGGAACGCTGCTACTTTCTGCCAGGTTTAAACCTTTGGTTTTTCTGAAGTTAATTTTAAGGCCGGCAGACATCGCCTCTGCATGTAAATTGTCCGCCATACGTGTTAAATCGGTGAGTCGATTTCCAAGAAGACAGATGTCGTCAGCATAGTCGATGTGTTGCAAAAAACTCGTCATAGTCCACCTCAAACCGCTGTTTGGCATTTGGTGTAAAGCAGCATTTTAAACGTCTCCAATCACAAGAAGGAACAAAACTGGAGACAAAATGCAGCCCTGACGGACACCGCTGTGAACTTCAAAGGGATCAGATAGTTTTCCCTTGTGTAAGACTCGACACCTTGCAACTTCGTAAGTTGATTTTATTATAGCGATTATCTTCTCCGGTACACCCCTCCGTCGAAGGGCAATCCATAAGCAGTCCCTGTGAACGCTGTCGAACGCCTTCTCGAAATCAATAAACATCATGTGCAAATCGGATCTATATTCCGCGCATTTCTCAATGATGATACGCACTGTGTTGATATGGTCCGTGCAGGAAGAACCAGCACGGAAACCTGCTTGCGCCGCGTCGATCGTTGAGTATAGGTGATCTTTCAATCGCTCTAGAACTAATTTTGCTACAATTTTTGAAACTGCAGGCAGCACACAGATACCACGCCAATTATCACATTCCCTTAAATCGCCTTTCTTCGGAATCTTGATAATTATGCCGTTGGACCACTCATCTGGAAAACTTTAATTTTGCCAGGCGATACGGATAAGTGGACATAAAAGCTCAGCGGCAAGTCTTGGATGAACTTTGTAGAATTCCGCTGGTATACCGTCGCTCCCTGCTGCCTTGTTGTTCGGGAGCGACTTAATTGCGTCGCAAAGCTCGCCTACGCTAGGTGGATTTGAGTTTATTCGCATATTGGGCAAGCCGGCCGCGAAATTCGGGGCGCCGTCAGCTATAATGTGATTTAAAACTGACGAAAGTGTCAGCTGCTCGTCCTCCGAGTGCAAAATTCGGCCACTTTCATCCTTCACAGGGTGTTCAGGGTGTTCGATTGTGAAGTTTTTATCGATCAGCTGCTTGCTTATCTTGTAAACGGCGCTGCTGTCACCGCGATAGGCGGGCTCTTCTTCTTGGCGGGCTAAGTCTACTATACGGTTTCGTTTGTCGCGTCTTACACTTCTTTTCGTGTCTTTTTGCTTCATGCGGTACTGGGTCTGAAGCTCTTTTTGCCGCTCTAGGGAAGTAGTTGCGTTTATGCTGACCTTGAGTTTCGCACGCTCTGAAATCAGGGTCCAGGTGTCTTCGGACATCCAAGGGCGGAACCCGCGTGGTGGCCTGTCGACAGCTTCATCTCCTGCTGTGCGATACACTGCCTTTATTTCTTCCCAGTACTGTGTTGTAGTGTGTTCCGGGGTCATGGCAAGGCCGGATGTAAGCTGCTCTAGCAGTTCTCGGAAGTTGGCTGCAGCTTGGGGGTTTTTCAGCCTATCGGTAAAATACGCGGGCGCTCTTCGATTGGAGCTCAAGCAATGTTGTACTGCTGCGGTGCGAAGGCGCATGCTTGCTATCATTAGATGGTGATCATGAACATTTCCGATGTCGGCGCCTCTCCTGTTTCTAACGTCTAAAAGGCAGCTTCTAAACCGACGCGTGATGGCAAAGTGGTCGATTTGGTTCTCCGCTCTTCCACCGGGGGAGACCCAGCTAACCTTGTGGCAGAGTTTATGCTGAAACATGGTTCCACCTATGACAAGGCGATTAGTATTGCAAAATTCTACAAATCTTTCGCCATTGTCATTTTGGTTACCGACGCCATGTTTGCCCATAACATGTCTCAGCTGATCGTTGTTCTGCCCAACTTTGGCATTTAGGTCGCCCATCACTATTATTATGTCTCCTCTGGGTACGGCGTTGTAGGTGGCGTTTAACCTACTATTGAAGGCATCCTTTTCGATGTCAGGGGCTAGCTCGGTAGGCGCGTAACACTGTATGATGGTGATGTTCCTGACTCTGCTCCGGAATCTCGCAGTAATCAACCTGTCTGATATAGGTGACCATGACATCAGACTTCTATGTGCTTCTGGTGTTAACAGGAATCCAACACCAGATTCACGATTGGAACCTGCGTCCTTTCCCGAATAGAGGAATACAGTGGGGCCTATTGGAGAGTTGTATGTTCCATTACAGAGCCATCGAACTTCGCTTACTCCCAGTATATCGATGTTGTATCGCATGAATTGGCGTTCTAGTTGGAGGAATCTGGCATTATGGCTGGTTTGAGCTCGATCGTCAAGGAGTGTCATAACATTCCAGAAACCAATCTTTGTCCGGATACGATAGCTAAAAGTTGTCATCGTGCGATTATTCTTTTTTATCCGAGGCTGTGTTGTTGAATTTTCGCTGGCTGTGTGGTTATTCAGGTGAACATGGACGCCGACCATAGGAGATCACCCTAGCCTGGTGATGGGGCTGCCATCTCGCAGATTCCAGGCATTCTGTTTGTGTGTATTCAGCCGCTCGCTCCGAGACAGACGCTGTTTGCAGCCACCCACTCTGGGTCAAACTGCTGCTTCCAAGTAGTCCAACCTGACTGGGACTGTAAACGCCACCGTTGACTCGCTTCTGAGTTCTTCCGCTACCGTTTTTTGTTGTAGTTCGCCTTGGAAACGCACTCCAATTATAAGAGAGAGAATAAAAGAATCGTGATTTGTCTAAATGGCAACAGTCAGTAAGAACATATATTGACTGATGCCCTTCAAACAATTCACTTTTCTCAATCTCTCTCCCCCCTTTATCCATCTGTCTCCTCCCCGCAGAATCAGCGGCTTGGATTATCCGGTTCACGCCCGTCAGCTGCGTATGTGGCACTCACTGACTTCGTGGAGGCTGGATATAAGGAGTAGTTAGACGAGCTAAGTTGTTTATCCAAGTTTAACAATGATTCGCTCGCTTCTCTAACATTTAGGAGAGCCAAATCATTTAAATTATCCATTTATTAAAAACCTAAAAATTAGTATAAACAAACATTTGATTTTTATATGAATGTAAATGTCATAACCAATTTTTGAGATCATAGTAAATTACATCCTATACAAAATAGCTGCACACATTAATAAATCACATTAATTTTAGTGGATTAATTTAAGAAATGTGGGATAATTCAAGTCTTTTTATAACAAAGGAAAGTTGTAACTTTTTATGCTGTTTTATCGATTCCTGAAGCAACAGCAAATGCAGAAAGCATTTTTTCTCAAATCTGTAGTAATAAACCCAAAATCAGCAATGAATTTTATATCAAACCTTTTGTGAAATTTCGCAATGGAAAGATGTTTTAAGAAATATCAAACATTCACAAATGATGATGAAATCTGAAAAATTAAATTATTTTTTATACATATTTTGATGAACATTTTTATTATTTCTGATGATTGTATGAAAGTTGTGCAGTTACAATCGTTTTTCATTAAAAAATCTTTAGTTCAAAGCATCCCACACAACATGGGAATTTCTAATTTATTTCTGATTTTAATTTTATTAATAATAATTTGTAAATAAAAATACTTTATACGTTGCTGTTGTTACAGGTATCTTTAAATAACATAAACTAGTTTTCTAAGTAATGGAAAGACTCAAGAATTATCTCCACGTTTCTGATAAAAGATTGCTTTCAAAAAAGTTTCAATATTATTTTCATTCAGTAAATTCAAATCACTGAAATAAATGTGGCGCAACTCATGCAACTCATCGTCGATTTCTTGCAATTTTTCTGAATACATTAGGTAGAAAAATACACAAATTGAATATAGTGAAATCTTGCCTTTTTAAAATTTTCTTAGGTGCTTAAGGTTAGGCATATTTTAGAAAATCATTCCCAAAATCAAACTTTTGTAATAAAAAATTGCATAGCTCAACATAAAATCTTAAACAATGTTCTCTAAATAATTTATGCGTAGAACTTAGAGCTGATATACCTTGGCTCCTAAATAAATGTCTCTAGGATTATTTAAAAAATTTTAATCATTTACATCAATTTCTTTGTAGTTTTTAAAACATATATATTCATACATATATATTGACCGTCAAAACTTGACGAGTGGAAATCGAGAATAGAAACAACGAAAGCAACAATTACTACGTTTCCATGGCGAGTTGAGTCTGAGTTGGGTTTTCGTCAAGTTGACAAAATGGCGTTTCAAGCTCAAAGGTGTTTCCATGTACAACATCGAGTCGAGTTGCAATCGTCAACTTTTTTTAGGTTTTTCCTCTTGTGCTCAATATGACCAATATTTTTATTTACGATGGCCCTTTTCTTAAACTCACTTTGGACAATTTTATATATTTCACTTCTTATAAATTTTTATCCATCCATTATATCAAGAATTTTCTTTTCTTTAAATATTTCAATCAACAGCAAAGTTTCTGCAGCACTCCAAAAAACTTTTCCACTCGCCATTTTTTCTTGTGATAAATGAACTTATTCGCTTTGACAGATACAGATAGAATCAGCTAATTCCAAGCGCGTCGGAAGCGAATTTCATCTGGGGGGGCAGTACAAATGGGGGGGGCAGTACAAATGGGGGGGGCAGTACAAATGGTGGTGCAAAAAAAGGTCACCAAAATTTCTTCACATGAAACATGAAGAAGAGAGAAAGAAGAGGAAAATATATAATACAAAAATATTATCGTTGTAAAAAAATTGATATTTTGAATAAATTTTCCTTTTAAATTGTTTATCTAGCTAAAAAAGTGCGGGGGCAACTGCCCCCCTTGTCCCCCCGCTTCCGACGCCAATGGCTAATTCTAACAAGTTTCGTGGAGTTTTGTGGATTAAACGAAGTTCAACACAACTCGCGTTTCCATGGGGAGTTAATCAATAGTAATCCCGACTCAACTCGCCATGGAAAAGTAGTAAATAATAGCAACAGTGCTACCACATAAATAAATTTTTGAAAGGGCGTGAAAAGTAGTAGTAGCAGCTTCATATGTTACTTATATTTTTTAGTAACATACAACTTATTTTATTTATTATATTTAATTCATTAAACTAGTAAGCATTGTTTTAATCGTAAAAACTTGAAAAACTGGGTAAAATAAAAAAAACTGTATTTTTTAAGCAAAAACTGGAAAACTGTCTACCCTCTCAAAAAAATGGCAAAAAATTTTATCTGCCCATATGGTAACACTGATCACAGAACACAATTATTTTCATTCATTTAATTGTTTATTGACATTTTAGTTTGTCACAAAATGAGAAGATTGTTCTCAATTGAGAGCATTCAAATTTGAAATAGCTTTGTAGGAGGTTTGTTACAGAAGGTTTGTTCCTATTTTAAAATTCTCTCATTTGTGAAGCTGTTACAAAAGGTTTTTTCGTTATTGAACGTTTATGAATAACGTTTTTAGGCATGTGTCTTACAAAGGGTTTACAAGAGGTTTGTAACTTTTTATGAATACGGCTGTAAATATATAAACGAAATTAATAATATACAAAACTTACTTTTCAACTTTACCGATTTTCTTTTAAATAGAATATTTAAGAAATAAATTGTTTCTCCTTATTTACAACTATAAAGCTGCTTAGCAGTTTATACTTTGCTATCCCGCAGAGCACTAAACATGTTGATGCAATAGAACCGGTTATTAAAATATCATTTACAAAAAATGTTGATAAAAATCTTTAAACTACTGAGTAATTGTCCTGTAACAACTTGTTTTGGTCCCCTACTTGTTTTGGTAACCCATAAAAGATTATTTTTATAATAAGAAATAAAACTTTATAAGAACAATTTGTGATATATGATTCTAAGTAATACGCCACTGTTGTAGCAGCCAACTTCACATCCTAAGTTGATTACAAATTTCCTTATTTTCTTATGAAAGCGAATACTTGAGATGTCTTTCCATACAAGATATTTTCTTATACATTCATTCATAAGTTTTGCAAACCCATCCAACTTGTTTAACTACTATGCCATGGTTACATGGGCATCCGCAGGATTTGTTTAAGGAGGAAGGGGGCGAGACATAAAGGAATCTAGAATGAGCATAAACAAAATGTAATCTATGTAATGCTATTTACTACGGTTTTTGGTACTAATTTTGTAAACATGATACGCACACTACACTGGTTGACACACGCTTGTACACATAAGAAAATCCAATATATTTGTGGTCACAAGGAATAATGACTAAACTCAGAAGATCGTAAAAAATCGTTATGGAATTTACTTTATTGCCAATTATGAGAAGTATGCAGATATCCATTTTTTGCTCAGAATTGATCATCACTTACAGTGTTGCGCAAAACAATAGCAGCAATATAGGTACGCTGCTAGGAACACACAAATATGATTATAGGAACCAAAGCATATATTCATACATCATATTAAAAACAAATCATATTCCAATTTGGTTTTGTTTTCATTATTAAATATAAAATTAATGTGACTACATTCAGTTTGTCTGAGAGCAAAACAAAAGCAACATAATTAATACTTGGTGTAAGATTCATTATTCTTGATAACCGCTGCACATTTGAGCGGCATCGACTCTATTAAAGTAGAGATTTTAGTACTAGTATATGTTCCCAATTAAGTTTCAGAGCTTCATACAGTGCAGCCTTATTGGAAAACCTTTGACCAGAAACTTTTGCCTTCAAAGTCCCAAAAAGATTTTCAAGGTGATTCAAGTCATTGTGATTGTGCCGGCCAATCAAGGACTTGAATCCCATTGCCTCTAATGTAATCTTTGATGAGCTTTAAAGTGTGCTTCGGGTCGTTGTCGGGCTGAAACGTTCACTGAAGCGACATATTCTACTCTGAATATGGTCGCATCTTGCTTTCTATAATGTCATTATATACAAATCGATCCATAATTCTATCAATTGTTTGAAATGGTTCAACTACATTATAGGAATAACAAGTCCAGACCATAATACCAACGCTTCTGTGTTTAAAATTTATTTTGCAGTTTCGCGCTTCATGTCGTATACCTGGGTGGCGCCGTACCGTGCACATCCCATCTGAATTAATCAAGTTGAACTTTGATTCATCGCTAAAAAAATGGTTTTCGATTTTTGAACGGTCCAATTTAGGTGCTCTTTTGGAAGACTGAGTCTAAAAAACAATAAATTGCAACTAGTTGTCACAATTTCAGACAGAATTGTTTTAATTGTAAGACCTTACCTTGTTTTTTATGCTTAGCTGTAAGCAAATGTTTCTCTGCCGGTCTGTAACTTCTTTAATCGTTCTCAACGGCTCGTCTTCAAACAGTGCTGTGGTGGATATCTAAATCAAGTATCCGAACAACCTCTTTGGATGTGCGTAATGCATTTCGTTTGAACACACCACAAATGTTCCTGTCATCATGCAACTATGTCTTCCGCGGTCGCCCTCTTTAATGTACCGTTGTTACGTCTTTTGTGAAGGTAAATTTCTTTATTAATCTGCAAACTATTGACCACTTAATATCAAACTGTTTCACGTTAGATATTTGCGAATTTTCGTTTTTATTTTCGGAAATAATTTGTAATTTAAGAGCTTCACTGTATTTAAAACGTGCCATAAATGGAACAGTCAATGTCACAACTAGCACAACAAAAAAAAACTAAACTTAAATGTTTATGACTTACAAACAATACGTGCTTTACAATAACAGAACTTTTACCAATAATTCTTGGAACTTCTGTTCTCTTTTTACATTTTTCAAGTTTTGTTGCTTTTGTTTTGCTCTCAGACAAATTGAATTTAGCCACATTAATTTTAAATATAATAAAAAAAACCAAAACTTAATTTGAATTTGATTTGTTTTATATATGATGTATGAATATATGCTGTGATTCCTATAATCATTTTTAAGTGTCCCCAATATTAAAAAAGATACTCGTTTTTGTTGCAGCGCACTTATTTTGTTGCTATTGTTTTGCGCAACACTGTATGTCTGCATATATTTTGTTTGTAACGGTTTATATATTTAAGTAAAATGGGTCGTAGTTCGTGCAATTAAAATATCGTTTTTTACGATACTTTGAGTTGAGTCGTTATTCCTTCTAACCACAGATATTTTAAAAATGGTGTAAAAATCTTTTTCATAAATATGTCTGAAATATTTTCAAACTTAATTTTATTTTTTTGTCATGTGATACATTTCAATAATTTTTTGATAAAGCAAAAAATCCTTAATAGTTTAGGTTAGGCTAGGTAAATAGGGTTGTGCATCGTTACCGGCGCTTCAGCGGGGGCCTTTAGATCCATTGCGAAACCCTTTTTATTTTTATCGTAGTATCATAATAACCATAATTATTTCGATTATTCCTCAAACCAGCCTGTGCTTTTTATGAACCGCCAGATGTCTAGCAGTGGTGTGTTCGCTAAATCTTCCAGGACTTTGAAAAATCCGTTCCCTATACATCGGAGTCGACGATTCTGTAGACTTGAACATGCGCATAGAAGTTGAGTTATTGTTTCTGTTTCTTCCGTAACCTTGCAGCTCCAACAAAAGTCTGGGACTGTTATGTTCATTCTATTGGCCATTACCCGAATGGGGCAATGACCTGTTAGAACTCCCACAAGAATCCGGATTTCTCGTTTGGCCAAAAGCAGAAGGCTTTCGGTTTTCTTCTCATTTAGCTCCGGCTAGAGCCTTCGGGATATGTTGCAGTCACCTCTGGAGGCCCAGTTAGTGCTAGCATTATATCTGGCTTTAAGGTCTATACTCCTTTTGTCGACGCTTATTGGAATGTGCACATCTGTATTAGCTCTGTTTGTACTTGCGGTTACTGCACGCCTAGCCAGTTCATCCTCTGTGTCATTCATTGTGTGGGTATTGCAGATACTGTTCAGTGCCAGTTTACAGTTTTGTACCGTTCGAGCCTTCATCGTTTGATTCATTCAGCACTTTAATGGCTGCTTGGCTATCCACAAAAATTACTACCCTTGTGGAGGTAAGATTTTTCCTATAATTGGCCTGTGCAGCTTTTTAAATAGCGTATATTTCTGCTTGAAAAACGCTACAGTAGTCGGGGAGCTTGTAGGACTCTTTGATTTGTAGCGGTTCGCAATATACACCTGATCCAGTTCCGTTTTCCATTTTCCATCAGTATATAATTGGACATTGCCATTGAATTCTATGGCCGTTGGTTCCCATTCCTGTCTGTTGGGGATGGATGTGGTGTATTCTGTGCCGAATCTCACACTGGGTATGATATAGTCGATTGCTCTTTTTGATTTCTCAGTTCCAAAGAGATTCAGAATAGATGCACGTCTGAAAGTGTTGTTTCTCCACGCTTGTGATTCGTTGAGGCGAATCTCGCTTTTGTTCGCCGAACATTTAAGAACCTTTTCTATGGGGAGAAAATGAAGCATAATTTCCAGACTCCTGTTAGGGAGCTAAGGTAGCTCTTTTTGTGCGCTATAGTCCACCATACAAGAAATCCGTAGGTAAGAATAGGTCTCACGATTGCTGTTTACATCCCGTGGAGTATGTGTGGTCGCAGACCCCATTTCCTGCCAAAGACTCTCTGATATGCGTAAAGAGCGCATAGTGCTTTTTTTCCTTCTTTCTTCTGTGTTGCGTTTCCAGCTCAGCTTGTGATCAAGGATAATTCTAAGGTATTTAACTTCCGTGGTAAGCTTCAGAGTTACTGCGTTCAGTTTTGGTAATGTGAAACTTTCTATTTTCCTTCTTCTTGTGAACGGAATGAGTTGGATCTTTGTTGGGATTACACCCAGTCCATTCGATTCTGCCCACCGCGATAGCTCATTCAATGCCCCAGACATTAGTTCACTAACTGTTTGCAGATATTTCCCGCATATTAGGATGGCGACGTCATCGGCCAGTTTTGAGTGTAGTGAGAATTTTGTCAGCCACAATCAGCCACAATCAGCCACAGCAGGGGGGATATGACTCCTCCTTGCGGTGTGCCTCTTGTGACCTCTTTCCTCACCACGCTCATTCCCATTTGTGAGCTTATACGTCTGCTGTTGAGCATTTTATAAATCCACTGGGTTATTTTACTGTTGAGTCCTTTGTCTACTAGAGCATTCTTTATGGAATCTGTATTCACATTGTTAAATGCGCCTTCGATGTCCAAAAAGTAGCTATAGTATATTCTTTGTGATGAAGGGTTCCTTCTATGACTTAAACCACCTCATGCAGTGCCGTTTCCAATGATTTGACCTTTAAGGTAGGCGTGTTGCACACTGCAAAGATTGGCATCGTTCAAGGATTCTCTTATATGGAGATCTATTATTATCTCTAGCGTTTTCATCATGAACGATGAGAGACTAATAAGCCTGTAATCCTTTGGCGCTGAAAGTATTGGTTTCACAGCTTTGGGAATGAAAACAACTCGCACTTCTCTCCAAACTTTTGGAACATATCCTGTCTTGAGACAACCGGTGAAGATTGCTATAAGCCAGGGCATGATTCTGGGAAGGGCATGTTGCATCATGGCCGGCAGGATTCCACCAGGCCCTGCAGATTTGTAGGGCTTGAAGGACTCAATCGACCATTCTACATTTGACCTTGTAATAATGTTGGGGAGTTTCTGTAAGGGTTCTGGTATTTTCATTTCCAGGTTGCTGTTAGCTCCGTTTTGCTCCGATTCTGTACAACCTGGGAAATAAGTTTCCATGAGCAGCAAAAGCGTTTCTTGACTGGATTCTGTTCAGGATCCGTCAGACCTCTTAATGCATCCTGGGACCGATGGGTCTTTGGATAACGTCTTTTGAAATCTGGCGGCTTCACTGGTATCCTCAATGGACTCGCAGATATTTGTCCAAGATGTTTGCTTAGCTATTCTTACTTCCCTTGTATAGGCATTTAACATGGATCGGTATGTTGTCCAGTCTTGCTCAAGCCTGCTGAACATTGCTTTCCGATGAAGTTTTCTGACCTCTAATCTTTTTAAGGTCGCCTTTCCACCAACTCGCAGTTGTAGCTTTGCGACCCCGAGACTTTGGACAGAACTTCTTAAAAGCCTGGTTAATTTTTCCCGATATGAACTCGACATAGAACGATATGCATTGTCAATGAATACGTCGTTTGGGAGACATTCTGTGTCTAGGTCTGCAATATTTCTGCTTATCCAGACTGAAAACCTATCCCAGTTTGTTTTTAATGGGTTCCTAAATCGTTTCCTTATGTGAGGATCGTAGTCGATGATAAAGAGGATCCTTAAGTGGTCCTTAAGGAAAAGTACTCCTTTTGTGAAACCTCCCAGTTATCGACTATAGCCTGTTCTGAATTGCTCGCTAAAGTAATATCAATCATATATTCCCTGACTCTATTCTGAAAAGTTGGCCTATTGCCCCTATTACATAGAATAAGGTCTGTAGTAATGATAAATTCGAAAATAGACTCACACCTTTTGTTGATGTTCGTGCTGCCCCATTGCGAGTGATGGACGTTTGCGTCACAACCGATAACCAGGAATGTCCTGCTTGTGTTAGTATGTTCTGCCAACTCGCGGACTGTTTGCATTGGTGGGTTCGCCTCTTCATAGGGTATGTACGCGGAACAGAGGAGATCAGTTTTGCTGATCTGGTTTCCACGCTGCTTGCCATTACGTCTCCGTTGCTGAATCTAGGGAGAAAAAACATTTTAATGGATTTTTTTTGCAAGTATACAGCTCCTTATCTTACCTTCATTTGTAGAGTGAAACATGTTGTACTGTTTCGACCCCAGGCCTTGGATCTTGTTGTTGTAGATCCAGGGTTCCTGGATGAGGGCCACATCTACATTCTCTTTGGACATACACAGCATCAAGTCATCGGTTGTTGTTTTACAGTGATGCAAGTTGATTTGCACCACTTGCAGCTTCCTCTTTCTCTCAGCTGTTGCAGATTCAGCCTTAATAGTTAGTTCCAAGGCCAAATTTGAGCATGTCCGACTGCTCCTTTAACTAGCCTGTGGAGACAGCGTCTACAGAAAAGAGAAGAATTTTCCTTCCCTTTCTCAATAGTTTAATACATTAAATAATGAGAGGCCTACATCCTTAAATGAAATCGCATTAGTTGAGCCTCTAAGTTTACAACTTTTAAAATAAGAATACAAAAATTTCCTAATATTAAGCATTTCTTTTTTTTGGAAAACTGAAAAATAAACTAAATTTTCATGCCATTTTTTAACTTTGGAAGCCCTTAACTCCTAAACCAATTCCGAGCGGACTGAAAATTTTCAGATGATGATTTAGGAGGTAAAAACCCATATCATCTGCAAAAATTAAAAATTGGAGTGTCACTATTCTTGATATATTCCCCGCATGCTAAGGGAGATATTTTTCACCGTGTTTCGCCAGATCAGCTAATGATTTAACTATCTAATAATATTGAATTTTGAAAACTTTAAATTGTTACTATTACTATTATTACTACTACTGGTTGCACTGTGTACACACCAACCCTTAAACCTGTAAATCAATTGAACTATTATATATTGAAGCATTAAGTCTAACATGAAGACAAACACTTGAAAACGAACAGTTCGTGTGTGCAGTCAATTTATTGAGCCAAACAAATTATAAAAAAAGGAAGTGTCTAAAAAAATCTGACAAGGTTAAAAAACTAACAACGAAAAACACTAAACATACAGACTTGCCACAAACGTTAAAAAAGATAATTCAAAACCAATTCTAATTCGATCAAGAATTAGAAATTCTTAAAAAACATTAAGAATTTTCACACCGGATCTCACATCGCATTGACACCAATGTACTTCTTTCTTTTTCCATCATGAATAGGTTCTATCTGTTTGCAAGTTCTTACAATCGAGTACGGAAACATACCTATTATCCGAATGATTAAAAAAAATTTTGACGTAGAATTACGTCTTACAGCGCGGTTTGTATGGGGGTCAGTTTCACGAATTTTTCAAACCGATATTTGACACTTTGGGGTATACCTACAGCCTTTAATATTCATCGTACAAAGAAAAAAAAATGCCAAAATATCAGTTTTAGTGGGAATAAAACAAATATCTAATAAAATAGCAAAATCTAGGAAGATGAAAAATTCATAAATTCGTATGAGAAATGCACAAGCTGCTTAGCTGCGTAGCTGCAGTAACTGCTTATGATGTTTTTAAGGTTGTTGTTGTTGTTGTGTTTGCTTGTTTGGTTCGTAATCACGTTGTTCGTTGTTGTGCTGCTTTTGTTGTTGTTGTTGTTGTTTTTTATTAATATGTATGTAAAACATACATATATAAATACACATCACCTTAGGTCAGGTTAGAACAATTTATTGCTCTAACGAATTTTTTCAAACAACAGCATCAACATTTTCAATATGAAAAGAAAAAAAACATCACTAGCTGATTAATTAGTTAGCTGATTGATTAACTAGTTAGAGCAATTACTTGTTCTAACCAGACCTAAAGCTCAATAAACGATTTTGAACTTGATTTCAATGCAGGATCCAATGCATATTTTAGATTTTTTTGGCGAACGGGTGAAAAAGAGAGGGGAAAAAAGACAAGACCAAACGACGCATCAAGCGAATATGACATTAATTTTAATTCGATTCTTGATAAATATAAAAAAGGACTTTACAATAATATAGAGAACGGTTTAAAGGTGGAAAAACATGTCGTTTTCATACCAGCAAATCAGACGCTGCCGTTTTAAGTACCGTTTAGCTGGCACAGTAACATTCATGGCTTGTTGGGTTAGAATGCAATAGAGAATACAGATGCATGTAGCTAGAGAGCCAGTATGTGGCTACAAAAAAATGTACTACTACTAACCAATGTTGCCAGTTAAAATTTTTAACAATTCCGACAAAAAGTTCCCTTTTTGACAGTAACATAAATTAAATACAACAAAAATTACCATGGTAAAGATAAAACAAAAAAGTTTCTACCGCAATAAAACAGTATCAAAAAAATCCCACAATCATTAAAAATTACCACAAAAATACCACGCGTTTCAAAAATACCACCACAAATTGCATATGCATTTAAAATTGCCACAAAAATCTCATTCGCATTAAAAAATACCACAAGTCCCATATGCACAAACAATTTAAAAAAACATTTTGAAATACCAAAGAGAAACTTTGCTTACTAAAAAAGAAAAAAAAATGTAAGAAGAATATTACCAAATTCCCATGGAAATTTAAATAATATCCCGCTGAATTTCCACGCCAATTAAAAAATACCACTCTGAATTAAAAAATTTAATAGGCATTCCCAGAGATAAAAATTCTTAAGGGCAATTAAAAATTACCACGAAATTTTTCCAACATAACTGGCAACGTTGCTTTCTATGAGCAATAATTGCTTTCGCCGCAAGTAGTTTGTTGACTACTCGGGTTTAATGGGGACTTTCGTAAGCCCCCTCATGCGGGCGAATAATCCACAAACTGCTTGCGGCAAAGGCAATTATTGCCGAGTGAAAAGCGAGACAAGGAGATCTTGCTACCAGAGCAAGAGAATTATTGCTCTCGGAGCAATAATTGCTTTCGCCGCAAGCTCGAGAATTTTCTTGAGTGACGAGTGAAAAGCGGGACATAGTAAGCAAAGTTCTGTTTATTTCCTGTGGACGATTCGGTTCATCCCCTCTAACGCTGCTCAACCGCTGTGATCTTGCTCTTTTCTGTGCGTCGTTGTTTTAGATTTGTTGGTTTAATTATTGTTGGTTCAGTTAGCTGAAATGTTTTTAGATGTTCTTAATTTTTACTTGACATGAACAGCTGTATTTGACAACTAGCTCGCTTTTCTCTGCTTTCTACTTCATTCCTCTCCGAGTCGGCCCTACCTGGTTATTCTGCCATGAGTTAGAGTACGAATTAAACGAATGTTTATTTTCAGCATGTACATATGTATCTTCGCAAATTTGCGCATGCGTTACTAAGCATGCGTTGTGCTTTAAAAACTACATTTATTTTTTAAATACCATAATATATTCGAACTATTTTTATTATGCATTATATCCTTTCCATATTAAAAATTTATTTTGTTAACTAAAATTTTAATTTTAAATTACTTTTAAAATATACATACATATATGTATATGCTCTTTACTACAGGAAAAATAAATAATTCAAATTTACCCATATTTATTTCCATTAATCAAACATAACTTTGAATTGCATTTAGTTTTAACCAACAAAACAAATGAAAAAGAACAACAAATTCATCACCATAAATATCAAACGAAAACTTTTTATAAAACAAAACATATTTTTACGTGAATTTTATTGTGAGC
This sequence comes from Dichetophora obliterata, assembly GCA_963920525.1. Classification (NCBI taxonomy): domain Eukaryota; kingdom Metazoa; phylum Arthropoda; class Insecta; order Diptera; family Sciomyzidae; genus Dichetophora; species Dichetophora obliterata. The sequence goes on from OY986439.1 coordinate 127,043,875, forward strand.
TTTTTAGATCAGGTAAGTTTAAAGAAGGACAACAACAACAAATTTGTTTTTGAATAATTTTTATTTAGAAGATGAAATACTTTAAAAAAGTTTTGAAGAATGTACATGAAAAAAACCAGAATTTTTCTCTATTACTGTATAAAAAGGAATTCTACGTCTATACTTACGATACTATCGAAACTGTGTCTTTTTTTTTTAATTCAAAACGTGTGAATAAACATATACCTGTACAGTGATGTGCAAAGAAATAGGGGCACCTGTATTTTTATATTCAAAGCTGCATGAATTATATACAAGGTGCCCCAGATATAGCATTAATTCCCTCGGGTAGTGAATCTCCTTGATTAGGCGAGTAAGGAAATGCAAAGATGAGGGTGACCCCATCCCCCCTTTGGGAGCTAGCGAGGAAAAACCAAAAAATAGGTGTCATTACATTTTACTTCATTTTTAATGTATCACTTAGCCGATTTCAAAAGTCTACAACTTGTTGAGAAGAAAATCAAATTGACATTAAGATTTTTATAAAACATTTTGCATAAAGTCACAATTAAGAAAGTTATGAGCAACTAAAGTCTAAAAAATTTTTGAATTCAACTTTGATAATAAATATCTCGAATTTTAAATACATTTTTTGATCATTTTTGTGATGTAATATCTTTTTATGATAAAATTTTCTACTGACTTGGTTTTTGATCTTGCCATAGTACTTGAGTACTCAATGCAAACATTACTACTTTTTCAATTTAAATTGCCACACGTCAAACAGTTAACTTTTAGTGTGGTACGATTAGAAAACGGCTTTTATATAATTAGTTTGAAGGTCGTGTAGTCTCTTTTCAAGATGCTATTAGCTTTGGAGATCGGTTAAGAGTTACATTAAATATGGAGTAAAATGTAATGACATCCACTTTTGAGTTTTTCTTCTCTAGCTCCTAAAGGGGGGAGTGGGTCACCATCATCCTTGCATTTTCTTACTCGCATAATTAAGGAGAATCACCACCCGAGGGAATTAATGCTCTATCTGGGGCACCTTGTATATGATTCATGTAGCTTTAAATATAAAAATACAGGTGTCTGTATATTAGATAGGCTTTGGGTTTCATACATTTTCTTAACATATTCCAGAATCTCCCTGCTAGGCTTGATTCTGAATGTAATATGAGCATGTGACGTGAAAAAATGTCCAGACAACTCTTAAACTGGGTGGACGCCGCTGAATAACGTGAATTTGAAGAAGTATAAAATGGATGTTTCAAATCGAGTTTCCATTTAAGTCATAAAAAACCTTTGACCATAACAAATTCTGATGTAAAATCGTCTATTTAATCCGAATATGAATCAGATTTTTTTAAAAATTAGTCCTTGATCCAAAATTGGCCTACTTTATTAAATTTCCTTATGTTTTCTTTCGCTTTTGAATCATAGGCTTTGCTCTTGCCGAGATCGCTGCAACTTTTTTAAATTTAAAAAATTTTATGCAAGATTGTTTGTCATTTTATAAAGCTTAAGAGTAATTAAAAAATTATTCAAATTGTATCATCTCTATGATAGAAAAACGAGCCGACTTTTGGGAAAACATTAATTTTTTTATAAAATTTATTCACTTTGTCTTTTGCTTGTTTAAATGACTTTAAAACATAAATTTGCTTATCTTTATATCCGTTATTGAATTAAAAAGCTTCATTCGTAGGTACGTATTATTCATAGAATGTATGAAGTTTTAGTTGAGTTGAAAAAATTATCAACTGAAATCGTTCAGACAGTTTTGTCAAACAATATTAGGACATGTGCCTATAAGCTAACGAAAAGTGGTTCAAACCTCAGCTGAACCAGAAGATTTTTTTTCGTAACTAGGTTTTAGGATCATTCGTATATGTAACAAATGTATTCGTACAATATACATTTGTTATTGTATGATTACGAATAAAATATACGTAATATGTACCAAACTACGTCCATTCTACGAATTCTATTCGTTGCTGAAAATTACGAATAAAATTTGTAGAAAAAATTTTTAATTTTAGAATACGTATTGAAAAGTGTCTGTGAAATAATGGTAAATAAGATGGTATCGTACCTTATTAGGCCGTCTTCATTAAATAAAGAAACCAATTTAAATACATGCAAAATTCTGTATTTTTCAGCCGCGTTTGCGTAAAAATACGTGAGAGCGGGGTCGCAGCGGCCTAACAGCAACGGATACAACATACTACTTAAAAATGCATGATTTAGCTTAGCTTTATTTATAAATTAACCAAAAAAAGTATTTGTGTATTTTCTTCAAAATATACTAAAACATATACTAAACATGAAATAAAAAAAGCCGTAAGTTACAAAAAATTCAAAATTGACTTTTTGATTGATTATGATGCACCTTATAAAAATACTTGTTGCGCAATTTTGAAAAACGACGTTTTTGTTAACAAAGTTCTAAGAGCCCGAAGTTTAAGCGAAGCAATTTAGAAAGTTTTTTGCTTCTCTCATAAAATTTTTTAATTTAAACTTACGGCTTTTTTAATTTAATAAGAAGATATATAAAAATTTTTCACTGCCTAGGGGGGAGCAAGTGACCCTTCCCCTTGTAGACGCCCATGCATGGTTGCAACGCTTTTTTTATCAACTTGGTTAAAATGGTAAATTTTACTAAATATTTTCCTTACATCGCCATTTCAATGTCAACGGTATTTGTTATTCCAAAAAAAAGTTTAGAAATTATAATGTCCATAATCAGTTTAAAAATATTTTTGGTGAGTTTTTGCCATTTTACGACAATATATAAAAACTACCTCTTCAAAGACAATCTATTTAATATGTTTGGTACTATTGTTAGATGTGCAAAACGCAGAATTCTTATTTTCGGTGGTATCGATCCGTACTGTCAGCACTGTCCTCACGATGAATACGAGCAAAAGATCCAACGAAATCGTATATCTCAGTCTGGTGTAGGCAATTCTGATGCTTTTGACGCTTTCAAGGTTGAAAACTATGGAGATCAAGTGCTGTACTACGACTTCTGTGGTAAGGAATGGAAACATTTGTCATACATTCCATTCGGATCGAGACATCATCACTCGGCTGTTCTTTGCAATGGACTTATTTATGTCATCGGTGGCACAAGAACAGCTCTTGGTTGTACAAAAAAATCGGTGAGTCATTCAAGGGTAACACTTAAGGATTTAAGCGTAAGAAACAACAATTTTTTCGTTTTTGTTTTTAGATATGTGGATAGATAAATAGATAAATTTATTGAAACCTTTTGTACATTCTGTAATTTTTTATGAAAAAAAAATCTACATACAACCCGGTAACAAAGCTTATAAAAGATCGTCTTTGTAAAAATATATCACTGTATCTCAGCTAGAAATTATCTGAAATCAAAGAACATTAAAATTCAGTCAAAGTATAATCGAATCCTCCACCCAACGTTCTCTGATTATTATTTATTTCATTTTAAAATTTTTGGTATTCACTTGAAGTGAAAATTGCTGTAAAAATTCAATAACTTCGAGAGTTCGCTCTGATTAACTTTAAATTTTGGGACTCTATTCTTCAGATGATTGACTATAAGAAAAGTAATTTTTTTTTTCAGAAGTGCAAACCTTTACCCTTGCCTTAAATCTGCGAAGTCTAACTTATTGCTTGGCTGGTTGATTTTATTTCTTGCAAAATTTGTTACTGCAAGAATATGTTACGCCTAATGCTTGTTTCAATTTTTGGAAGATTTTAATTCAAATTTTTTTAATTTTTTTCGTTTATTCACTATATTGTTAAATTTAGCTACATTTGCTTTTAAATGGTCAATATAAAGTTTGGCTGTTACTTTACGAGGCTTAAGCCTAGAAAATTCTCATAAAAAAGAAGTATAAATGTGGGTTAGGCCACTGTGGCAACAACACATTTGGTATTGTAAATTTATGTTTGTTTGTTAGGCCATACATCTGCAGTGCTTAAGTAAAAAACTGTAGGGCTCCGGTGTTCTTTTTTCAAAAATAAAATGATTAGGATTTTATTTGTTAGAATTTAAGTATTTATTAAGATAAAATTTCCATAAATGTTAAACAATATAATTGAACATGCTGCATTATTTCATTAAAGAACTGAAATAAGTTAATAATAAAAATCAAACAGCTAACTTAATAAGTACATAAAATAAATGCAAGTACATCTTGTAAAAATACATAAAATAAAAATTTAAATATCCTCACAATCTCTATCTTTTGTACGTACGTAAAACTCGTTTCCATCGTTACCAATCAGGTAAACGGGGGAAATAAAAGCAATAAGTTGGAAAAGATAATTTTTAATTTCTACATTTATACAGTTTCAATTTGAAAACAAATCCCAAGTGTTCAAAACTTTCGAAATTAATTTTTCTAGGTCAAATTTCCAATTTCACACAAAAAATGGCTTATTGCTTTCAAAGCTTAGCCATTGAATTTTTAACCATTTTCTTTTTCTTTAGTCTTAGATATCTTTCTTTTCGTTATGTTGTTTTCGAGATTCTTTGAGGAAAATAACAGCTTCTTGTTCATTTTTACGATTTTAATGGATTTTTCCTTCGGTCGGCCATGATTACTCCGTTCTAGGAATGTCCACTGCCTAGAAATTTGTGGTAAATTTGATTAAAATTAAAATCATATTTTGGAACAATGTAATTACACATTAAGGAAAGCTGTGTGTTCCTGTTTTGTACTCCACATTGATCCACACAGTCAGTTTTGTAGTACTGGCAACATTTTTGATATGATGAATTAGGCATGATCCGGTTTCCTGCGGACCTCTGGAGGCAACAGATTCATCCTATGTGTACGTGACTTCATCATTCGATGCAAGGTTGTGGATTCCGATGCAGTATGTCCAGAGTTGTCGCTTGTAATAACATGCGCCTGATGAAAGATCTGGGGAGTATCAATGATATCAATGTGGGTTAGGCTAGTGTTGCATACATACAAATTTCATTTACATACTTTTTTGATAGGCCTAGGTGCTGCTATCTATGAATGGATTTGACAATCAATATTCAATTAAAGCAGAATGTCAATAGGGAGCAGTTGGTATGCTAAATCTGCATTATTTAAATTTTCATTTTTTTTGTGGGTTAGGCCACTCTTGCTCTCATCACCTCAAATATTCGACTTACAAAAAATAAATGCAAACATGTCGAAAAATGCACTGCAAATAGCAAAAAAACGGAATTTTCTTTCAATTTTGTCAAACTTTAAAGCACTAAGTATTCGCTGTTTTATAACTAATTTGTACTTGTAATTCACTGATTTTTTTTTATGGACTTTTTTCGCTCTATAAGAAATGGAGACTTCCAATGAGAAAGTGGCAAGAAGCTTAAAATATGTTAAAAACAGGGAAAATTTTTTTACTAAAAAGTATTGAACCCTCACTTTGGCACTATTTACATTTGTAAATGTTCCAATTTTAAATTTGTCATAACTCCTTTATCTGTCAAAAATTTCTCATGCCCATACGATTTATATGAAGCAAACCATAATAACGCGGCGGCAACGCTCAGCGGTTGGAAAATCCAATTTTGACAGAGCGTTAGAAAGTAAAGTTGGCTGCAGAAAACGATGAAATTGCAATTTCTGCGAAAAATTTGTCATTCATCACTATGCTTGCATTCAGTGGAGTCAACAGCTGGTAACTGTTAGGTTAAAATACACTGAATGGTACAATCATGGGAACCGTTGTAATTAAATTATCTACTGATTATTAACTATTACTACTATATATTTACTTTTCTGACTAAGAGTAAAAACATATTAAGAGAAAAACATCGCTCACTAAGGTATCGCCACCATAACAGCTCACAAGTGTTAGCTGAATTTCCACTGAATGCGGCTTTTATGCCAAACTCTTTTTGACAACATCTGACATAACGCCGCCGCTCTTATTTAGGGATGAAAATTCAGCGTTAGCGGAAAGCGGCTGGCAACGCACCGCTGAACGCTCTTATTTAGGTTTCACAGTAAGTAAACAAATACAATTTGAATTCTGCATTTCTTGAGAAGAATAAAATACGCAATAACGAAACCGCGAAAAAACAGGTCTCAACACAGTGTGCTTTGGAAATGCAAAACGAGTTCCAAAATGCAAGACCCCCATAGAGAATATGTGAAAAAAAAAATATTTACAAATGTAAATAGTGCCAGATTCCGTAGTAAGAATTGGTGCCAAAGTGAGGGTTAAACGTATTTTTTCGGACAAGTAAATAGTTTGCAAATAATTTGGTGGTAATACGAGGTAGAAAAATATTTCCACTCACATTTTTAGAGAGGTACTTCGTTTAGATACCACGTATGCAACTGTAGAAAGCACGTCCTACAATCTCGCTCTGTAATATTTTAAGCTTGCTCTCTCACAAGTACCTTTGAAGCTTAACTCGTATAGAGGGAGAAAATTTCTAATGTGTTTTTACAAGTTTCTTAGAAGTTATATCGAGAAAGAAATATCTAGGAATCTAAAAAATGGAAATTTTTGGAAATTAAATTCTTTGTTTCATTGTTTAATTGTACCATATACATTCCTTATACAAATTCTAATTGACGTTCTTTAAAATTCTTACAGATATTTGAGAAATCTGTTTGGTGTTTTGATACACAAAATCTTAAGTGGACTCTAGAAAGTCATTTGCCAGAGTCTCGCAGGGACTTTGCAGTGATTGTTATTGATGATTTTACTGCATTGCCAAAAGAGCGTAAAAAAATTGGAACTGGTTTCTATATAATTGGCGGCGAAGGCGTTAATGGTGCGGCACTTGATTCAGTATGGTTCTACGATATAAAAACAAAAATATGGACAAAGGTACGTACATCCAAATATCGAAACGTAAATAACATACATTTCGAAAACTCCAATCATTGACATAAATCCACATAGTCTTTTGAAATAAAGAAAATCGGTGATATAAAAGAAATATTTATTAAAATTTTGCAGGAGATATGAGTATGGTGCAAATTGCAGGAAGGGGTGAAGATGTGAGTACAAGTACTCATTGTAACTACTATTTTTTAAATTTATCTTTTTTTATAAAATTTCTTATTGATCGCAATAAGTAAGGTTCTGACTACAGTAAGAGTATTAAACTCGGGATCCACTTAATTAACCTGGAAATACAATAAACATTTGTGACGAACCTTTTTGGCCGAGGTATCACTCGCCGATGTCCAGGGTTCGTGTCTCACAAAATAAATCCATTTGCTTTGCAGAAAAACTCAAGCTTAGGTTTCTTTTAAATAAACAACGTTAAATTTTATTTAATTTAATCTTATACTAACAAAATGGTCACTTATTTTCTATTTAGTATTTTTTTTTAATTAATATTTCGAAAAATCAAAATTCCTCAATATATGATCACTTACTTTCTATTTGTTTAATGCTTCTTCTTTCTATGTTTAATTTTTGATAATATTACTACAAGATTTTCGGATAATTAATGTTTAGCGAAAAAAAATATTAATTGTCTTAAAGCTATAACTACGAGACTTAAAAATAAAATTAATTAGAGACATCTCGCAGTACAGGGCAAAAATCTATAGGAAAAAAAAAACGTTGGGCGAACGCGTCGGTAGGTCGTAGAAAGTCTCGCGTGCGGTGAAAATGTCTTAGTAAAAGTTGCATGCGGTAAAAGACTTAGAGAATACAGAGCGCGGTGGGAAGCTGTTACGGGGAACGCGTCGAACGGATTTGAATCAAAACTTAACGCTAGACACGCGTCACGCGGCGAAGAATTGGCTTGATGAAGTCCTGTTGTGCCAGTCAAGTGGCGTGATTCAATGAGTTTAACAAACAATCTAGCGTGCTAGCCACGCGACATAGCGGCACCGAAAGAGGCTTGGGGAAACCAAGTTTTGAGGTCTTGGTATTTCGTAGAGTTGGGCCGCAATGTCAACTCTCGCGACGTGGAACTAGGGGCACTCGAAAAAAACATATACAAATATGTGCAACAGGGATCGGTTGCATGCTTGACTTTATGCAGATATGCTCTGAACAGTGCCATCTCAGCACCTATCCGTGACTTCAACCTCACCACTCAGATTATTTAGGGATGAGCAAGTAGGTCCAGCGTCCCTTCTCTGAACTTTTACAATCAGACTACCACTGTGGTATGTTTCTCTCTCGGTCAAGCTTCTTACGAGAGGATGCGTTATCGCTGCTGGCTGTCGGATGGGCTCTCATCATATGGTTATGGTTATGGTTATGGTTATGGTTATGGTTATGGTTATGGTTATGGTTATGGTTATGGTTATGGTTATGGTTATGGTTATGGTTATGGTTATGGTTATGGTTATGGTTATGGTTATGGTTATGGTTATGGTTATGGTTATGGTTATGGTTATGGTTATGGTTATGGTTATGGTTATGGTTATGGTTATGGTTATGGTTATGGTTATGGTTATGGTTATGGTTATGGTTATGGTTATGGTTATGGTTATGGTTATGGTTATGGTTATGGTTATGGTTATGGTTATGGTTATGGTTATGGTTATGGTTATGGTTATGGTTATGGTTATGGTTATGGTTATGGTTATGGTTATGGTTATGGTTATGGTTATGGTTATGGTTATGGTTATGGTTATGGTTATGGTTATGGTTATGGTTATGGTTATGGTTATGGTTATGGTTATGGTTATGGTTATGGTTATGGTTATGGTTATGGTTATGGTTATGGTTATGGTTATGGTTATGGTTATGGTTATGGTTATGGTTATGGTTATGGTTATGGTTATGGTTATGGTTATGGTTATGGTTATGGTTATGGTTATGGTTATGGTTATGGTTATGGTTATGGTTATGGTTATGGTTATGGTTATGGTTATGGTTATGGTTATGGTTATGGTTATGGTTATGGTTATGGTTATGGTTATGGTTATGGTTATGGTTATGGTTATGGTTATGGTTATGGTTATGGTTATGGTTATGGTTATGGTTATGGTTATGGTTATGGTTATGGTTATGGTTATGGTTATGGTTATGGTTATGGTTATGGTTATGGTTATGGTTATGGTTATGGTTATGGTTATGGTTATGGTTATGGTTATGGTTATGGTTATGGTTATGGTTATGGTTATGGTTATGGTTATGGTTATGGTTATGGTTATGGTTATGGTTATGGTTATGGTTATGGTTATGGTTATGGTTATGGTTATGGTTATGGTTATGGTTATGGTTATGGTTATGGTTATGGTTATGGTTATGGTTATGGTTATGGTTATGGTTATGGTTATGGTTATGGTTATGGTTATGGTTATGGTTATGGTTATGGTTATGGTTATGGTTATGGTTATGGTTATGGTTATGGTTATGGTTATGGTTATGGTTATGGTTATGGTTATGGTTATGGTTATGGTTATGGTTATGGTTATGGTTATGGTTATGGTTATGGTTATGGTTATGGTTATGGTTATGGTTATGGTTATGGTTATGGTTATGGTTATGGTTATGGTTATGGTTATGGTTATGGTTATGGTTATGGTTATGGTTATGGTTATGGTTATGGTTATGGTTATGGTTATGGTTATGGTTATGGTTATGGTTATGGTTATGGTTATGGTTATGGTTATGGTTATGGTTATGGTTATGGTTATGGTTATGGTTATGGTTATGGTTATGGTTATGGTTATGGTTATGGTTAGGGTTATGGTTATGGCTATGGTTATGGTTATGGTTATGGTTATGGTTATGGTTATGGTTATGGTTATGGTTATGGTTATGGTTATGGTTATGGTTATGGTTATGGTTATGGTTATGGTTATGGTTATGGTTATGGTTATGGTTATGGTTATGGTTATGGTTACGGTTCGGGTACGGTTACGGTTACGGTTACGGTTACGGTTACGATTACGGTTACGGTTACGGTTACGGTTACGGTTGCGGTTATGGTTATGGTTATGGTATTTTTGTTATTAACATAAGTTCATAAATGTTGAAGTTTTAAGGGAATGTAGACATTCAAATTAATCATAATAAAAGAAATAAAAATAATTAATAATACTAAAATAAGACATATCTTAATGAAACTTTAAACATATATTTTATTGATTTCATAGTACATAAAAATATTTAAAAAAAAATTTGTTTAACTCCATGTCGTCAACTACAATTTAAAAAGAAAAGAAAAAATCACTGCGTGATTACTTTAATTAGAATTGTCTGAAAACAAAACGGAGTTGTAGTCAGCATCAGAGCTGCCATGGAATGACTTAAAATAAAAAAATGTTGATTGAAAATGTCAAAATGGCGGCGTTTTTTAAAAAATTTACCATTTTTTCCCCAAAAAATCTGTTATAACTCAAAAAATTTAATACCGATTTTTTCATCCGTTGCTCATTCTGAGCATTAACATGTGTAGGAACCGTGTTAAAATTTCAGAGTGATCGGATAAATACTTTTCTTTAACCCCGGATAACAACTTTTTTTTCTCTCATCTGATCGTGTTCTCTATCCATATTGTAGTAACCACAATAGTTGTTAAGCTGCCCTCGTTGTGTTCGGATGTGTTTGGTTTTTTAATTGGATGGTGTGAATCTTTTTATAAATGTAGTGTACGTAGAAGCGACTAGCATTGGTCTTAACGTAACTTTTTATACCCCCACGCGTACTGCGTAAGGGGTATATTAACGTTGTCACTCCGTTCGTAACGCTAATAAGGAGACGTGGTAGGTATAGAAAAGTATATATATTTTTGATCAGCATTACCTCCTGAGTCGATTCAGTTATGTCCGTCCGTCCGTATGTCTGTCTGTCGACACCATTAGAGCCACAATTGGAAAGCTATCGTAATGAAATCAAAAATATATGCTTATATTCAAAAAACAAAGATAAAATTCGGAAATGAGCAAAATCGGATGAACACCACGCTTATCTCCCATAAGAAGTGACTTTATCAAAACGGTATCTCTTAAAATGCCACAAAAATTAATATATGAACTTTTAATTTTGCACACTAGCTTTGGAGTGATATATTCACCACATATTTGAAATTTGTCAAAATTAGATGAAAACCACGCCCACCTCACCCAAAGTGGCATTATTATAATACAAAACCTTCATAAATTCAACAAAATGGTGGTTTAAACTTAATATTTTACACATAAGCTTTGATAGCTAGGATAAACTATAAGTTCCAAATTTTATATATTTGGATAAAAACCACGCCCTATAAAAGTGGGGTCATCAAAATTATACAACAGTCACAACTTCGTATATTCCTTTGTTTTTCTATAATTCCTTTGTTGTAGGAATAAAGTATTTTGGTTATAAGTTTGTTATAGTAGTGCAACGAATTGTGTCTCTTGTGCTAAACAATTGATTTAAACTTTTTTATTTTAATAAAAATAACTGAATAGAAGAGCCTTTTAAGTTTTTTATATTTATTGACTATATTTTTTTCTCAATAATCTTATGTGATATATCTCGAACTGATGAAATTAATAGCTTATGAAAATATGTAAAAAATAAAAAAAAAATACAAAGACCAATATTAATGTTTTTTGATTTCGAGTATAGTTTTTCCATTTTCAATAGCTTTTAATGTCTTTTATGTACCAACAGCTCCTCTATAACAAGTTTTGGAACGTGTTAGTCGAATCGACACGTATTAGAAATATGATTGGTTATCCAGGGTTAAATCATGCACGCCAACTTGAAAAACGTTATTTTAAGAAATACGCGTTTAAAAGTTAAAATTCCTTGAAGATGTTTTAAATCATAATTTTTTGACTATAAATTATCTTTTCTTGGATTTTCAATACAGCTGGACAGATGGATTGAATCATAGTTATTCAATAGAACTCAAAGTGTAATATACAAACTCGCATAGTCTCATGAGTTTCCTGTTACTTCTGGTGTTCCTCAAGGAAGCCACCTTGGGCCTCTATTGTTTTTACTTTATACAAATGATCTACATCTAAAATATTATTAAGCATAGTGATATTTTATTGTATGCTGATGACGTCAAACTTTTTCTTTCATATGAAAATGAACATGAAGCTTTGTTATTCCAAACTGATCTTGACCAACTTTGTTACTGGTGTAAAATTAATTGCACGACGCTCAACATGAAGAAATGCAACGACATGACTTTCTCTCGTAAGCAAACGTTAAGAAAAACTTACAAAAGTGATGACTATTTAATAGAGTCTTTAGATATTTTTGATGATCTTGGAGTTACTATGGACCCCAAACTTCGCTTTCACAGTCATAATAACAGAATTATTAGCAGAGCAAATAGTACTCTCGGGTTTATAAAACAATGGTCAAAGGAGTTTAACGATCCTTTTATAACCAAAACCAAGACTTCTGACGGATTTACTGACGATCCCGTTATAATTTGTGGCCTATTTGCCACTCTCTTTAAAGAGTCATTCTGTTCAGACTCTTTTAGTCCTGATGAAGTTTATTTTGAATATATGAACTCTACACCCATGGTTTCGTTGGGCCCTATATCTTTTAACTCAGAGGATATTTTAAAGTATATTGGATCGATCGAAGAAGATTTCAATGCTGGACCTGACGGAATTCCTGCCGCAGTGTTAACGCAATGTGGTTCCGTTCTAAGCCAACCACTCTCCATATTATTCAATAAATCAATTAGGGAATGTAATTTTCCACTTTTTTGGAAAAAATCTTTTATAAGTCCTATTTATAAAAAAGGTTGTAGGAATGATGTAAACAACTATAGGCCTATCGCTAAACTCTCATCGATTCCAAAACTTTTCGAGCGGCTCGTGTATGATCGTGTGAAGATTCATTGTGCGAGGGTCATAACAACTCGTCAGCATGGATTTGTTACTGGCAGATCCACTGTGTCTAATCTCCTCGATTTTACAACATTCTGCTTAAATTCAGTTTATTCAGGTAACCAGGTCGATTGTATTTACACTGATTTTAGTAAAGCATTTGATAAACTACCACACAAATTAATTGTATTCAAACTAAAGTTAATGGGTTTTCCACAATTTTTTGTAAGCTGGATTCAATCGTATCTGACAGAGCGATCTTATCAAATACGATTTCGAGGTGTGTTGTCTGGTGAATTTATTGCTGCATCAGGTGTTCCTCAAGGTAGCCACCTTGGTCCACTTCTGTTTATTTTAGCCATTAATGATGTAACCCACATCATCAAATACTCTCATCTGCTCATTTATGCAGATGATATGAAAATATACAGAACAGTAGATTCTAAAGACAATTCAGTTCTACTCCAGTCTGATTTAAAATCCTTTGAAGTTTGGTGTTCTAAAAATAATATGTTTCTTAATCCAGATAAATGCCAAACTATGACCTTTTCGCGAAAAAGGAATAATTTAATTTTTGATTATAAGATAAAAGATACAGCTTTAAATCGTGTAGATTCTGTCAAAGATCTTGGTATATGCATGGATTCTAAGCTATCGTTTAGCGTTCATATTGATAGCATTTGTAAAAAAGCGTCTTCTATGCTCGGTTTTATAAAACGCTGGGCCAAAGAATTTAATAGTATGATAACAACTACAACGCTGTATTATTCAATTGTCCGTCCTCACTTGGAGTATGCAAGTCAAGTTTGGTCGCCAAGTTACAATGTACATGTTGAACGAATAGAAAGAATTCAAAAACGTTTTGTTCGGTTTGCTCTAAGGGGCTTAAGCGGAACTGACACTTTTAATCTTCCTCCTTATGAGGATCGTTTAAAACTATTAAAAATGCAATCTTTAAATGAGAGAAGGAAGTCTGCTGATATCGTCTACTTACACCAACTCATAACTGGTGGGTTCGATTCACCAGAACTCCTAACTCTTATAAATTTTAACACTAACCGTAGAAGCAGTAGAAACGCTAACAATTTAATTTACTTACCTTTTAGTAGCACAAATTATATGGCTACTGCTCCTTTAAATCGCATGAGTACCTTTGTTAACAACTGTAGCTTTTTTGATGTTAACTTATCGAAAGGTCAACTCAAAAGTAGATTGAAAACTAATGTATGATTAGATCTATATTAACGCATGGTTAGTTGTTATGTCTTGTGTTGTCCCTGAGCCCAACCCATATTATGGTGGGTAAATTTTTCTCACTTTAGATTGTTTTGGACCACTCTTATCGATATCATTAGGGCTATTCACGGTTTGAGCGTACTTTTAACAAATCGTATTTATAGCATTTGTTATTGTTCAAACTGTGAGCACCTCGCCATGTGACCGTCGTATTAAAAAATTGTGCAGCCCTGTGATGTATGTCATTATGCGGCTGTTGACAGATCATAAAAATACGAGGTACAAAAAACACGTCTAAGGGCTGCTTTTATTTCCGCGTGCCTGCGTATTTGCGTTTGTATGCAAAGCAACAGCAAGGCAAAATGCGCTTTCGTAAATTGGCATACAAATAGCGGATCGTACAAATGGCGGACCAGCGTATTCGAACTGTGAATGGCCTTATTGAGATGTTGTAATGTTGTTTGGGCTGGTTCTTAAGATGATCTAATGCGGAGAAAGTGCGAAAAAGCTGTAGTAGCTGAACTCTATTGTTATTGCATGTTTTTTTTTTTTTTAACTTTATTCACGGCACTAGTAAGTCCCATTTTAGAATATGCATCAGTTGTTGGGTGTCCTCGATATTGACGATATTGAATCTGTTCAAAAAAAGTTTCTTCTGTTCTGCTTACGCAATCTGTATAGAGATACCTACTTTCAATTACCACCTTATGAATAACGACTACAGCTAGTAAATCTTCCTTCTTTGAAGAATCGGAGAACTTAGCATTATGCTTGTTGGATTAAAAACTTTTACATGGATATGTTAACAGTCCCTTTTTACTGAGTAAAATATACTTCAATGTTCCTCTTCGTTACTTTGTATGAACTTTTGTAGAATTAATTACATGCAAAATGAACCACTGAGAAGTGCATGCGGTGACTTTAATTTTGTCTCCGATGTCATATTTTTAAATGAATTCATTTACTCAATTAAACATAAAATTCTAGATTATCTACGGTGCCGCGAATTCTTTTAGTCATACTTTCCAAAGGGATATTACACCTTTACCCGGCGATAAGTGATTGGAGTTTGTCGCAATACCACCTTGCTGAGCCATACTTATGTGAGTGGCCAATAAGACCCAGTTTGTCTTAGGACCTTCGCTCGCAGCCGTTTTCTTTCAAAACGACATAGTAGAGTAATTCTTCCTTGTTGAAATACCACCATGCTGAGCTAAAATTCCATCGGCATAGCCAAGAAAGGACGATTATATTGTATATATATGTACATACTATCAGTTGTCAACGGTACCCTGTCTTATCTTCATAACACCGTTCGGGTCAATATGATGACCCGAAAAAGTGGCCTTCACCTTGTTTGTCTTTATCGCACGATACTGCAATGCTGCCAACTTTTATTTATATATTTGAATGTACTATATTAAGTAATAACATATTTTTTTAATGTTAATACTTTTTACTGTAAATATTTTTTTATATTGTATGTATAATTTGATGAATTATGTTATTGATAACACAGTGTGACCGCCAAATAGTTTCAGCCTAAATTCTTAGAAATTCTGAGAGAGGAAATTCTTGTGATTATATTGTGATTAGTCTGACCTCTCAATTTCATTACAATTTTTTTTAAAAACATTTTGAAATTAAAAGGTAGGAGTTCTGGTATTCCGACTTTTAACAATTTTTACATATGCTAAGGTTGTGAGAATTTACAAACAAAATTCAGTTTTTTTCAATGAAATTAAACGTAAAGGATCCGCCAAATAACTTTTTTTTTGGAAATCCTATAAAAAAAACTACTGGATATTTTCTCAAATTTCTTTTTTATTTGAAAGTAAAATCCTTCCGGTTAATAATAAAAAATAATTTCATTCAAATGGCTGCCTCGGCTGGCCATGCAGTAGCCTACACGATCGGTCCAATTTTTAAGCACATTATCGATTGTGTGCAGCTGTATTTCACCAATGGCTTCACGAATATTGTCCTTTAAAGCGTCAATTGTCTCTGGCTTGTCAGCGTAACACTTATCTTTGAGGGCACCCTACAAATAATAGTCCAACGGTGTCAAATCGAAGCTCGGAGGTGGCCAAACGACATCAGCTCTGCGGCTGATAATGCGATCTTCAAAAACAGGGCGCAAAACATCGAGTGTAGCTTCGGCTGTGTGGCACGTAGCGCCGTCCTGTTGAAACCAAATGTTGCCAATATCCTCCTCTTCAATTTTTGTGGACAACATGGCCCGATAACGATCGCCATTGACTGTAACGGCCACTTCTTGCTCATTTTCGAAGAAAAATGGCCCTGGACCAAAATCCGCACCAAACAGTGACTCGTTTTGGGTGCAGCGGCTTTTCAGTGTATGCGTGCGAGTTTTCTGTGCCCCAAATGCGACAATACCCGCCAAGATCAAAATGAGCTTCATCTGAAAAGATGATTTTTTTGGCAAAATCGGCATCTTCTGTAAGTCGATCGCAGGCCCTTTTCCCAGCGTTGTTCAAGCGTATACACAACCATATTCGTTCAGCGGAAGAATAAAACTAATTATCTGTCGAATCAGACATGAGCTAATTGTTACCATTCACGAAATAAGCTCTAGTTGAAAAAAAAAGTTAGAGGGCGGACCAGAATGTTACTGTGCCAAAAGATTTTTGAAAAAAATATACAAAGTGTGTTTATCACAATGGAGATTTCAATTTTTAATAAATTTTGCTCAAATGTTAGCGTTTCTTTATTTTTTAAAAATAGTAACCAACCAAAATCCTTGATAGTTTTTCCAGAATTCATTATAACTATAAAATATATTGAAGTTTTTTCCTAAATGACCTCTATATTTATTATGTTGACTTTATATGATTTAAATACAAATTCTAAATGTTTGATAGTTTAAATCATACTTGATTTTAAATACAAATTCTAGTTGTTTGATAGTTTAAAATCGTTTATTGAGCTAAAGGTCAAAGTTAGAACAATTAATTGTTCTAACGAATCTTTCCAAAGAAACAACAACAACAAAGCCAGGCAGAAATTGTGCAATCAGATCAGCTAGTGATTTTTTCCTTTTCATATTGAAAAAAAAAAAACTTTGTTGTTGTTGCTTCTTTGGAAAGATTCGTTAGAACAATTAATTTTTCTAACTTTGACCTTAAGCTCAATAAACGATTTTAAACTATCAAACAACTAGAATTTGTATTTAAAATCAAGTATGATTTAAACTATCAAACATTTAGAATTTGTATTTAAATCATATAAAGTCAACATTATAAAATATATTTTTAAAAGAATTAAGAAAACTGAAATCAGTTGAAAATTGGAAATATGGCAGCAGTTTTAAGGTGTTTTTTAAATAGACAATCACTGATATTTCTTATATGCGTACGCAGTATACAAACTGCTGCAGTTTAACCAAATGATAACGTATTTTGGTCATCTATGGCTTGTTAGAATGCATAAACTAAATGGCACATTTTAAAATTTTAATTTTTGTAGAAAATAAAAAAGGCGATAAAAAGTGACTGCGAATAATAAAAGCTGCATTATTTTTTGGGATAAATGCTCAATTTTTTCTTTTTAAAGTTAGTGTTTGTGTGTATTATGAATTGAATTTATGTTGGTGCTCTTCACAATGCCTCATCCGGTGCCAAAAACCCACACAAATCAGCAATAAGAGATTGCAAATTTTTATTCTTGTACCGCTCCTTCATTGTTGGGTTAAACGCTTCAGAGTTGGTTAAACGCTTCCGTCAAATCGGCGACAATACTTCGGTAATTCTGAACGCGGTGCCTCCCCAAGAATCCTTCGAACGTTGACTTCACCAAATCTTAAGTAACCAATTCAGACAGGCAGGCAGACGGGATTGAACCCCTTGCTCACAGAGTTGTAGAACGGAGAATTTTTAAAGATTCGTCAGGTTTGCGCGGACTTAAAGAAAATTGCAATGCGAAGGGGTTTCAAAAGTTGCTTTCTTTGCAACCGATACACACGCTATGGTGGCAACCAATACACTAAAACTGACTGGAAGCTGCACCAGCATTCCGTTATTAATGAAGAAAGTGTAATCTTTGATGCGCTTGTTCCATGTGAAAAAATCCTGCTGCCTCCACTCAACATCAATCTTGGCGTAATGAAAAATTTCATAATGTATTTACAATTAGATTCGCCTGGTTCCAACGCCTGGTTCTCACACTTACATTCAACAAGATGTTTAGAACATAGATTAAATTCGTTAATTTTATGTATGTAGCAATGCTCGTTGGCCCTGATATTCGCAAGCTTATGGCTTGGTAAAGATAATGAATTGATTTTTGGGGAACCACCGCTTTCAGAATTACCGAAGTCTTGTCGCCGATTTGATGGAAATGTTTAACCAACTCAATGTTCGAATGTCGCTTAAAATACATTTTTCTGAACTATCATATGGATGTATTCCAACAGCAAATTCCAACCGAGTATTATGAACAAGGCGAGCGCTACCATCAAACAACAAAAACAATGGAGGAGCGGCACAAGAATAACAATTTTCAATCTTTATAGCTGATTTGTGTTGGTTTTTGGCAACGGATGAGGCGTTCACACAATTCACAACACACATACGAATATATATTCAAACAAAATTTTAACATTTATCCCAAAAATTAATAAAACTTTTATTATTCGCAGTCATTATATATCGTCTTTTTCATTTTATACAAAAATTAAAATGGTAAAATGTGGTATTTAGTTTGTGCATTCTAACAAGCCATAGATTACCAAAATCCGTCATCATTTGGTTAAACTGCAGCAATTTGTATATTGCGAACGCATATAAGAAATATCGGTGATTGTCTATTTAAAAAGCACCTTAAAACCGCTGCCATATTTCCAATTTTCAACTGATTTCAGTTATCTTAATTGTTTTAAAAAGATATTTTATAGTTATAATGAATTCTGGAAAAACTATCAAGGATTTTGGCAAGTTACTATTTTTAAAAAATAAGGAAACGTTAACATTTGAGCAAAATTTATTAAAATTGACTTCTCCATTGTGATAAACAACACACTTAGTACATTTTTTTCAAAAATATTTTGGCACAATAACATTCTACGTTTAATTTCATTGAACAAAACTGAATTTTGTTTGTAAACTCTCACAACCTAAGAATATGTAAAAAATTGTTAAGAGTCGGAATACCAGAACTCCTACTTCTTAATCTTAAAATATTTAAAAAAAAAACTGTGATCAAATTGAGAGGTCGGACTAGTCGCGATATAATCACAAGATGTTACTCTCTCAGAATTTCTAAGAATTTCAGCTGAAACTTTTTTAAAGATCGAATCAGTCTCACAGTGTAATTGCATTGAATTGCTATAAAGCCTGATCAGGCTTAGCAAACTAATAAATAAAGAAATGACTTTGACGCACTTCGCTATATACATTAAGGCGCCTCAACTTGTATGGAGGAAAAAAAAGTTGTCCGGGTCACCTCCTGAAAACAAACTTTGGTTTATTTTATGATGATTCCCAAAATATTGCAACTCTAGCTTTAGCCGTTCGTGAGCTGGAATGGTTTGAAATAACCTCTAAAAATCGCGTTTTTGATTAATACTATTTATACCACACTACCTTCGGTCAAAAAAATTGTCACAAATAGTGTAAATCGATGAAATACATAGTTTTGTTTTTTATTTTTTTTTAAATCTGCCCACACACTTAGTTATTGAGTTATTTGCAGTGATTTTTTCAATTTTTCAATAAAGCGAGCGACCACATGTTTCAATAAAGCGAGTTTGAGTCACTGTAAAACGAAAACTACTCATCAGAATTTACTCATTTTTGCTACTTACGTTTTGTTGTTTTGTTGGCAATTCAATAAAAATAAGTTCAACGGGATCAGTGGTACGGTTATCATTTTGTATTATAATAAGTACAAAAAATGCATGTGGTCGATTATTTGTGTTTATGAAAACAATAAGAAAATAACTAAAAATTACTGTTAATATTTAGTGTAGCCACCATTGGCTGCAAGAACAGCTTCCAATCGTCTTGGCATACTGTCCACCAAGTTTTTACAACAGCTTGCTGGAATCCTCGCCCATGCTGCGTTGATCTGCGCCCACAACTCTTCAATATTTGTTGGGGTTCCAACCACTTCTCTTTTTAGTTCGCCCCAGAGGTGTTCAATTGGATTGAGATCAGGCGACTGGGGTGGCCATGGCAGTACTTTGAATCCACTGTCTATAAGCCATTTTTTTGTCATTTTGGCGGTGTGTTTTGGATCATTGTCATGTTGAAAGACAATGTCCTGGGTTTGTTTGTTAAATTTTTCGCATGTAACAGGGAGGTTTCTTGACAAAATGTTAACATAATAGCTGGCATTCATCTTGCCAACTATACGTTGCATTGTTCCAACACCCCCTGCCATCATACAGCCCCATATCATAACACTACCGCCACCAAACTTTAATGTCGGCTTCACGTAACGAGCCTCCAAAGCACTACCAGGTTTGCGCCATGTCCACACCCGGCCATCTGATCCCAACCGATTCATTTTAGACTCGTCCGAAAATATGACCTTCTCCCAATCCTCCGCAGACCAATGGGCATGAGTACGGGCGAACTCCAACCGCAGCTTTTTGTGCCTTTGCGTTAGCAACGGTTTTTTGATTTTAACGTGCCCTTTGAGACCAGCCGCACGCAAAGTATTCCTGACGGTTTCCACTGATAGTTTGACACCCGCATACTCTACCAAATTCTTATGAATTTGGACAGCATTTTCAACTTTTTGCGTGTGGAGATCTCTAAGAACCCGCCGTTCGAGCATCGTGCTCAAAATATTTTTGCGCCCGCTGCGGCAAATTGGAGGAGGTGAAGCCATATTTTTGCGAGTTTTAATGACCACGCTCTTGCTCACTTCTAGGGCTGCTGCAATTGCACGACAGCTTTTACCTTTCTGTAAAAGCTGGTGAATCTGGCGAACTACCTCTTTACTTAACGGCCGAACCATTTTTGCCCTAGTAGAAAATAAATTAATCATGATTAATAATTTTGAAAATATTTGTTATGAACTTACCTGATGGAAAATATTCACTTCCAATTCAAAAAATTCCAATCGCTAATTTTTTTTGATAATTTTCTTGATGTTGTCTCTTTAACGTTTTGCACACAAATAATTGACCACATGCATTTTGTTTACATATTTTGTAACAAAATGATAACGGTACCACTGATCCCGTTGAACTTAGCTTTATTGAATTTCGAACAAAACAACAAAACGTAAGTAGCAAAAATGAGTAAATTCCGATGAATAGTTTTGTTTTTACAGTGACTCAAACTCTCTTCATTGAAACATGTGGTCAATTGTTTGAGTCACTGTACATTAAGGCGCCTCAACTTGTATGGAGGAAAAAAAGTTGTCCGGGTCACCTCCTGAAAACAAACTTTGGTTTATTTTATGATGATTCCCAAAATATTGCAACTCTAGCTTTAGCCGTTCGTGAGCTGGAATGGTTTGAAATAACCTCTAAAAATCGCGTTTTTGATTAATACTATTTATACCACACTACCTTCGGTCAAAAAAATTGTCACAAATAGTGTAAAACGATGAAATACATAGTTTTGTTTTTTTATTTTTTTTTAAATCTGCCCACACACTTAGTTATTGAGTTATTTGCAGTGATTTTTTCAATTTTTTTAATGCAGTTTTTATAAAAATATATATAACTTCCCCATTTATAGCCTGATTTACCATTCCGTGGTATCATTGGAAAGGTACTGAATGCTGCTTTTCATTTCTGTCGTTAATTAACCCTTATAAGCACTTTTATAAAAATGCATTTTTTATCAACATGATAAAAAATTTGTGGTTATTTATTAAGTCGCTAATTAAAAGATAAAAAAAAACAATTTAGAGTTTTATCAAAGAAATAATTTTTTTTTTATTCCAAATCTTTTCGTGATTCAATTTTACAGTAACGCTTGCGCGATTGAATCTTGTTTGCAATATGTGCAGGCCTGTTCTTATCAATTACCGAAACGCAGGATTGGCTTACCACATGTACAAAACGTTCCGTATTTTGTGAATGACATGGAAATTCTGAAAATTGTTTGTTAAGAAAAGCATAACAATTATTTTAAAAACTTTTCATTACCAGGAATTTTTACAATTTCATTGGAGTCGTGTAGTTCTAATAAGTATTGTTGAGTATAGAACTGGATGCATGGCAGTTCTGTATTAGCTCTTAATTCATTCCAATCTATCATATTTTTATAGGAATCACAATTGAATTGTATCTTGGGGACATTAAATTGGCGAATTCCTTGTGTGTCATGAGCACGCGATTGTAAAATAATATCGTAGGCTTCCTTTCGTGTCGCCTTGCTCTCGTCTGTAACCATTGCCAGTAAAATATTTTCTGGGTGAGCAAAAAATCCATTAATTTGAACAGAGCGTTGTACAATAAATTGCATATCTGCCGGTAATTCGCGCGTCCACTCAATGTATTTAAACAAGTGGCGGCTGCCATGAATGGCTTTTGGTTGGCTTTTTATTAAAAACCAAAATGGTGCGTAGACCCTCATAACAAAAAATGCTAGCTGCTTTAACTTTTCGCAAGCCACAGGCTTCGTAACATATAGCCGCAAAATTCTTGATGCTGTTGTCAACCAGCGTGAAAGATTGAGCGGGCCAGGTTTAATGCTGGCCAAATGTTCATCGCACGCCCCAGCATCAACTGCTCGTACCATATCATAAAGATATTTTTGATCAGCTCGCAAAACCCAGTCATCAATATTTGTGGGCATACAGCCCATCGCAATTGGATCAAAGTTATGAGCAATCTAAAGTTAATATTTTATTGAAATTAACAGTTAAAAAAAAACAACAAAATAATTGAATACAATTTACCGGCACATCTTCGCAGCCCTGTAATGTATGCCCAATTATTCCTGGCCAGTTTTGCGGCCCATTAGCTTTTCCTAACATTTCTTTGAGTAACGCAGTGAATGGCAACTCGTTAAAATGAAAGAGGCATATTAGCCACTGCAAAGGGCGCTGCAATTGTCGTTCTAGGTTACAAATCGCTCCATTAAATTTGCCTGTGTTGGTGCTGGTTCCGTCGCAATTTACAGCGACCACGTGCTCTAGTGAAAACTTTTCAGCTTTCAAGTAATTGACAATATCGTTTGCGATACCAGCACCGCTTCCGTCTACGGGAGTTAAGTAACCAATGTAGTTTGAGCTGGGTTCGCTTACCAGAGTTATATGCTCCTCCATCATTTTAACGTTGCGTGGTTTGCCATTCACAGTAACTTGTTTCAAAGTGCGTTCCCTTTTTCCATCAAAAGAAATGCATTTTAGTATTTCATTGTTTTTTATGTCTCTTAGTGATTTCGCCCTAGCTTTAGTTCGCTCCCTTTGGATTTTGTGCTGATCAATAATTATGCCTGGAATGTCCAAGTCTTTTAGTAATGTTGTTGCGAGCAGAGCCCCAAAGCGATTGGATACACTGGCACGGTCCAACGCAGCACTCAATGTTGGTAAGGAAAAACTTTGTACGCTTGGTCCAAGATCTTTAAGATCTTCCTCAGACGATGATGAATATGGATCATCCACATCCATTTCTCTTAGTTGTGGTACAAAAGTGGCTGTTGCAATACTTTCGTTTTCACTTTCGCTTTCGAAGTCCGTAATAGAATCACATGGGATGTGGTTTTCAACGTCATCTAGCGTGAGCAACCTTCGGCTCGACTGATCAAGGTAAAAATTCCAAACATGCAATGGCATTTGTTTTTCACCTGGGCAACTACAAGACACTCTAATTTTTAGAGCACATTTGCAAACAGAAATTGAAAATAGTTCGGCCCACTCGCTTGCATTGTAATGCGATGGATTTTTTGTGATATCCCGATATAAAAGCGTTAAATTTTGAAGTTTTTTGCGGATCGCAGTCTTCGATACAACCGGAATTTCTGCTCTTTTCCAAATTTTGCTTAAATCATTTAGCATGTTTTGATGATAATTAGATAGCCCGTAAGACCGATTATTATTTTTTTCGCGCAAAACTAATAAATGTTTTATTACATCACTTTTTGTTGGCAATTGATTTTTATTTAACTCGCGAGAAACGAAAAGCATTTTTTTTATGAATAACTTGAACAATTAAGCGATCACAATTCAAAAACTCACATTTATATAATATAATATAACTCATTGTCAAACCTAAAAGTCATGTAAAAGTCATGAGTGGCTACTTATAAGAACTGTGGTAAAATTTACTCTTAGCTGTTTTGTCTAAGTACAATAAAGTATTTTCCTATACTTTATTGCAAAGTCCATTTAAAAATTGCATTCTTTATCTACATGATTTAATTTTATTTCTCTTATATTTGAACAAATTCAGGAATTGAGGCAAAGGCCATCACAAAAAAATAAAAATAAAATAAAATGCATTTTTATAAAAGTGCTTATAAGGGACAGAAATGAAAAGCAGCATTCAGTACCTTTCCAATGATACCACGGAATGGTAAATCAGGCTATAAATGGGGAAGTTATATATATTTTTATAAAAACTGCATTAAAAAAAATTGAAAAAATCACTGCAAATAACTCAATAACTAAGTGTGTGGGCAGATTTAAAAAAAAAAAATAAAAAAACAAAACTATGTATTTCATCGATTTACACTATTTGTGACAATTTTTTTGACCGAAGGTAGTGTGGTATAAATAGTATTAATGAAAAACGCGATTTTTAGAGGTTATTTCAAACCATTCCAGCTCACGAACGGCTAAAGCTAGAGTTGCAATATTTTGGGAATCATCATAAAATAACCAAAGTTTGTTTTCAGGAGGTGACCCGGACCACTTTTTTTTTGAGGCGCCTTAATATACATATGCTTACAAAAAATGAAATTGTCTTTAAAGGTTCATTCTAACATACTCTATAAAAAAATTGGATATTTAGAAAATTTGTAGGTGCTATATTTCCTTAAAGTAAAGCAAAACATTACAATGCAATATTTATCTCCACACCAAATGGTTTTTGCGTTATTTTCACGGCGCAAAGTGGCCCCAAATGGACTTTTGCGTCTCCAAAATCTGTATATTTTGTCTCTTAGTCATATATAAGCCATATTTCGTTTGAACTATTTTTTTTTCAAAATATATGTTGTTTTTTAGCACTAAAATTTTGTTTAAAGTTAAGTAATATACAATTATGGCTTGACTTGCGCGTTTAAAAATCCTATAACTTTCGTGTCTCTTGCACTAATTAAGCTAAATTAAAAATATATTTTCTATGATATTCAATTAGTCATTTAAACTACTTTTTCAAAATCTATTTTAGTTTTTACAACCAAAATTTTGTTTTAAATTTAAAAAAATACGATTTTGGCTATAAAAAGTCTGTAACTTTTTTGTTTCTTGAAAAAATAATCCCAATTGGGAATGTATTTTCTATGATATTCCATAAATGAATTTAACTACATTTTTCCAAAATCTATTTTACTTTTTAGTACTAATATTTTTCAAGTTCAAAAAATACGATTTTGCGTTTCAAAATTGTGTAACTTTTTTGTCTCTTGCAATAATGAGGCTAATTTTAAAATATATTTTTTATGATATTCAGTAAATCATTTACATTACTTTTTTTCAAAATATTTTTCAGTTTTTAGTACCAACATTTTGTTTTAAATTTAAAAAAATACGATTTTGGCTTTAAAAAATCTGTAGCTTTTTGTGCCTTGAAATATTTAAGACCAATTTGGAATGCATTTTCTTTGATATTAAATAAATCACTTGAACCACTTTTTTCCAAAATCCATTTTAGTTTTTAGTGCTAATGTTTTTCAAGTTCAGAAAATACGATTTTGCGTTTCAAAATTGTGTAACTTTTTTGTCTCTTGCAATAATGAAGCCAAATTTAAAATATATTTTCTATGATATTTAATAAATCACTCAAAATTCTTTTTTCAAAATGCATTTTTTTTATTATTACAAGCTTGTTAAGACTATTTTTACAAACTGATAGAAGTTTTTATAATTTTTGCAATCTTAAAAATAAAGTCTTAAATCAAAAATTCAAAATTAACGTAAAGTGTTTGGTTTTATGTGGTAAAAGTGGGGCACCACATGCGTGAGATTATGGGGTAGACTCCATACTCCACATATATGTCCATGATCACGGAAAACAACACATCAACACAAAAATCGTATTTGTTGAAGAATTCTGCTATAAACCAGAAAACATATGTTATGGAATAATACGATGCAGGACAAAGGCATGGGATCCATAAAAAAATTAAAGAAATAGTTGAATTGTGCTTAGTTACCATAAAAACCACAAAAACAAAAGTTTATAATATATGTTGAGTTAGAAAGGGCAGCAAGGTCCCCTTTTGTGTTCCTACGCCACTGTTTTCTTCTAGAAAAACATATATTTGAGAAACATGCAGATCTTAACGGAACTATCAATTGCGACTGCATCAACAGAGTTTAATAGAAGAAAAAAAATATATAAAGTTTATGGGATATTTTTTTGCCATGCACCTACGTTATGAAAATTTAAATTCCTTAAAAAGGGCAAAATTGGAGCAACTTATGTTTTTTGTCTAGTTACCAATACACTAAGGAACCAAATGTACTATGAAAGAAAACAGCGCAAGACAGCGCAACTATTTAAACCTTAATCAAAGATGAAAACAAAAATACAAAAAAGAGGTTGATAGAAAATATTAAATTTATTATAGCAAACAATTTTTTGTTTTTTTTTTATCATTTCAGAAAGCTGAAACTTTAAGCTTTCCAACGGTATATAATACTTGCATGATCACTTTAAAAAAAGTTGAAAAAAATTCGATTAAAAACGTTATTCATTTCGCTGCTTACATAGGACTGTGTCTTGAGCAGGCCTGTAGCCAGGGCGGCGCAAGGGGGGCAATGCCCCCTACTACAACCGTTTGACCCCTGGCTAAATCAGACAATGAAAAACTTTAAATGAATAATTAATATGCATTTTGTAGATATATTCCTTTATTGCTTTAAAATTATTTTAGTTTAAAATAACAAAAATTATACACATTCACCTTATTCATGACTTGAATATGTATATGAAATTTGTTTAACAAAACACTTCAGACAAATTGTTACAATTTTTCAAATTTCTACTGGGTCGCCAACATTTGCTACCAAAAAATAAGATTTAAATTTTAATAATTTTTTAACCCGCATCCATAGGAACTTTCTAGAAATGAAAAGCACGTTGTGCACCAATTTGATGCAGATACAAAAAGAATATATAATTCATTGAAATGTTTTAAATTTTTTTATGCATGATGAATGTTTATTAATTTTGAAATAAGAAAAAAAACTGCAAATCTTAATTCTAGCAAAAACTTAAAGAAGCAAAAGATTTAAATCCAAACATGCATGTTTGTTCTTAATATATAAATCTGAATAAAACATTTGCATCAATTTGATGCAAACTACGTATGCGGGTTAATTCAATATTTTTATTTGTTTTACTTAAAAAATGTCTTATACATATGTCAGCCCATTTTGCTACTCTTTCTTATATTTCTAGCCACATTAAATAAATCTT
Organism: Dichetophora obliterata; assembly: GCA_963920525.1. NCBI lineage: Eukaryota > Metazoa > Arthropoda > Insecta > Diptera > Sciomyzidae > Dichetophora > Dichetophora obliterata. Next base: position 127,071,433 of record OY986439.1, read on the forward strand.
GTTTTCTTAACTTCATTTCATTACAAAGCCCTGAATTAATTTTTATATTATTTTTTATGTATTAATTTCATGTATAAAAGGATCTACATATCCATGTAAATATTATAAAATTAACTGTTTTTTAAAAATTTGTGTAATGTATTCATTTCACACGTTAAAAAATTGTTTTCTTTTATTTAAATGAAAAAGAAGGAAAACTAAAAAAAACCTTCTATAAAAAAAGAGAAACAAAATGGGTCTAAAATATCACAGATGAATTATAAAGTTAATGCATTAATACATGCATACACATTTATATGTACCTACATGCATAAAAAGAACCCAGATACAATTGCGGTCTTATAAATTATTTAACGTACAATATGTAACGTATAATAAATAATATTAAATTCATAATATACAATATATAATAAATTGTATTTCATTGCATTCATTGTATAACATATAATATATCAATATAAATAAACAACGAAATGAATGAACATCAGTGATTCTGAACTAGGTTGAGTTATATAAATTTGAGATAAGTATATTATCGGACATGCTGCAATAAAGTTTGAACCTAGCCATTGATTTAGCGATTCTATCAGATATGAGATCAACATTAATTTTTTTATGAAGTCTTGAATAATGCCAAGGTAGCTTAAGAGCCATTTTAAGTAATTTATTTTGGCAAATTTGTAATTTTTTAGTGTGTATTTTAGCACAAGTACCCCACACAGGACATGCATATAAAATTATTGATTGGAATATAAATTTCACTAGTATTACTTTATTATCATTACCAAGTTTAGAGTTTCTATTTAGTAAAGGATGGAGTAAATTTTTTGCAATATTGACCTTATTAATAATATTGCTAACATGATCACGAAAAATCAACTTTTTATCAAGGATTACGCCAAGATACTTCACCTTTTCTGACCAAGGAATATTATAGTTACCAGCTTGAAGCTGCGAGTTGAGATAGTAGCAAAGTTTTCTTTTTCTTGAGAAAAAGATAGCTTACGTCTTATTGACATTTAATTTTATTTTCCATTTTGTAAAATAACTATTCAACTGGTTGAGACAGCATTGCAATTCGGTCACGATATTTTGACTATAAGAATGCGAGTAGAGAATGGCCGTATCATCAGCATAAACAGCATAATCGCATGATGTACCTATCTGCATATCAGAATAGTAAATGATATAAAGTAGTGGGCCAATAACTGAACCTTGTGGAACGCCCGCAGGTACCTCAACAAAGTCAGAGTAAACATTGTTTAAACAAACACAAAAAAACCTATTGGTTAAAAAACTTTGAATGATTTTAATAATATGAAGGGGAAAACATAGTTCTATCATTTTGAAAAGCAGACCATTATAACAGATGGAATCAAAAGCTTTTTCAACATCAAGCAAAACTAGAGCAGTCGACTTTTGCAGTCTGAAATTAAACTTAACATGATTTTGAATCCTCTTGATTTGCTGAACCGTGCTGTGAAAACTACGAAATCCAAACTGTTCATTAGGGATAATGCTATTACGGTCAATAAATAACCAGAGCTTAGTTTTTAAAACTTTTTCAAGTATCTTACTTAAACTGCTAAGAAGACTTATAGGGCGATAGCTTTCGGCACAATTCAGAGGTTTTCCAGGCTTGTGAATTGGAACAACTTTAGCTGCTTTCCAGGTATCCGGAAATATTAGGCAAGAATTAATAATAAGAGTAAAAAGACTAACGGTTCATTTGGCAGCTGTTTCAGCAAGTCATTTTTTATCTCATCCAAACCTGAAGCCTTTCCTGGATGTAACTCTTTTACAATGTTTTTGATAGAGTGCACCGAAACATAATCAGCAGCAATAGTATTACACTTCATGATATTAAATTGCCTGATTGTCTCATTAACTAAATCTGTATGCACCTGAACACCAATGCTTTCAGATACGCGATGTTTTTTCAAGAATTGTCTGCAAAGATAATTCGCTTTTTCTTCATTCGAAACAACAGTCTTGCTACCCTCAACGAGAGGAGGAATATATACAAACTTTTTTTTTAATATTTTTGTTATATTTCAGAAAGGCTTAGAGCATTTCTCCAGTTTGCTAATTTTTTCATTCCAATTCTTATTTCTAAATTTTCTTAACTCCTCACGAATATCCACCGAGTATCTATGCATTAGATTGTAAGCTGATTGAAGTCGAAATCTATTCCAATCACGTCGAAAGCAATTTCTAATTTTAATCAGAGTCACAATATATGATGGAATTTTAGCACAGGTACTTTTGGGCAAAACTTTTGGAACAGAAACTCTAACCGCATCTATAATTTTTGATGTGAAAAATTCAGTAAGTTCATCCACGTGGCTGGTAACTGGTATATTTTTAAAAGAGCTATTAAGGCTTGATTTGTAGCGATTCCAGCATGTGTTCTTACAATCTAAAATGAAACTATCACTGAATGGAGTATTTAGAGCAAAATTGAATTGAACCGGGAGATGGTCAGAGCTGAATTCGTTCAAAACAGAGAGTTGAGAAATACATGCAGGTATGTTAGAAAGCACCAAGTCAATTGTAGAGGGATTACTTCTAGCTGAAGTTGGAATGTATGTTGGATCGCCTGAATAGGATACAACCACCGGATACTGAGTAGTACATTCTGAAAGAATATTTCCCCAAGCATTTGCTCGAAGACAGGCCCAAGACCTATGTCTACTGTTTAAATCACCACAAACAAGAAACTTTTCGCGCATGTTAATCAGTTTTCGTAAGTCATTTTTGTATTTATATTTTTTGTCAGGTGAAGTAGTACCACCAGGGAAATAAACACTAAAAATATTGATATATGTTGAGCATTCGAGTGAAAGTTTTACTCCAATTTTCTCAATAATTTTTGTATCAACTTTCTGCACTTCAAAAAATTTTATAGATTTTTTAAGCTGATACAGCTTAAACTGTATCAGCTCTCACCTGTATCCCCACCAACTCTCTGACTATTTCTGTCGCTTCGAATACAGTTGTAAAGTTGATGAGAAATTTTTATTTTGCTATTTAACCACGTTTCTGAAAGCAAGCATATATCAATATTATTATTTACTAAATAATCAAATAATTCCATTGATTTATTAAGGATACTTGTAGAGTTCCAAAAAATTATATTTAGTGAAGAGTTTGGCATCATATATTACTATTTAAAAACATAATTGCTAATTGTGCAATGACATTGAATTGATCTTCTTTTGATTTGCAAGGTTTAAGCTTATGTACAAGCTCAAGAGTTAGCTGAGTGATCTCTGACTCAGAAAATAATATTAGCTTGCATGACTCTTTTTGGTTACTTTGCATATTAGAGCACCAAGCTGTGGAGTGCTCCTTATTGATCCAAGCTAGGTGCATTTTGTGTTCTCTTTTAACATTGCATGTCCTAGGAAGGACCCCTTTAACATCCCAGAGGAGCTCAAAAGGAGCGATCAATAACTGATTCAAATGGATCAGCAAAGGAACATTTAAAATATTTTTTTTTAAAGATCAAAGAACCAACATGCGCCTTATACAAACAAGGTTTGGTCTTTGACGTGAAAGGAAAGGGACAGATTAGCTAGAGGAATTGATTGGAACCATACGTGAATTATTGATTAGACGAAACAGACGTGAAAAACACAATGCTTTTGAATGCTTTTAACCGAGGCTAGTGTGTGTTATGCCTTAACCTCGGCAAGCATTTTTAGCCCTTAGTTGTTCCTGTCCTTTAATTCCACGTTTTCCACAATTTAGTTGTGGATTTTAAGTTTTCCATAATTCTTAAATGTAGAAAACAACAAAGAAAGTGAAAAGAAGAACCATGCCCAAACCCGGAGTCGAACCAGGGACCTCTTGGTTGTTAGTCTAGCGCACTCTCCACTAGACTACAATGGTCGATTTTTCACAGAAAATAATGATAGAGTGTCTTACAAAGCACATGCCTCACTTTATGTTTTTTTTTTTCATTGATTGCTCGCCTTTTGATTTTATAAAACAGAAAAGGAGCACAAGGGCACAAGTGCTTACTTTTTGATAGAATAAAACAGCAAAAGAGTGCTCTCTTGTTGCTCCTCATAGGAGAGATCGCATGTTTTTCTACTGGGAAGCAAGTCTACTCGAGCAAGTAATGTCAGTAGAATTGTGTATATTTTTGCAGTTAGCACATTTTACCAAATCGTTCTGAGAGCATTCAGTAGTCAGATGCTTCCCAGCACAGAACAACGTGGCTTGACATTACAACCTCGCTCACCATGGCCAAACATTTGGCATTTTCTGCACTGCACAGGTTTATTTTTAATTCGCCTGTGATAATCCCATTTGACTACCGTGCGAAATAGAGTTTTAATATTAGATCGGAGATCATTTAACTTCACTGACCCGCTTTCGAAATATACGATATAAAGCGTATCTTCGTAATTATCATAGTTTTTCGTCATTTTCTTTACATCTTTGCATTTAAGATTAAGAGAAACAAGTTCATCTTTGATGTCTATAGCTGTCTTGCTCTCAATACCATATAACATAACCTTAAATGGTCGATCACTTTTTGGTTCATGCGTAAAAAACTGAAAATTTTTCTCTTTAAGCACAGCAGTAATTAAATTATAAGTGTCCAAAGTTTCACACATAATTTTAGTGCCAATAGATAACTTTTTGACACAATATTTTGTGATATTTAAATTATCAAAAGTTTTATGAATAACATTACTGGATTGTGATAACACTTTTATAGGTGGTATATATAGTTTTTTAGTTTTTTTATCACTGGTTCAGTTATATCATCATTGCCTGAATCTTCATCAGAAAGCATTTGAAGAGGCCTCCAGTAACTGCTTCTGGAGTTGGATCTTAAGTTACTGCTTCCATTGGCCTTTTTTGGTTTTGAAGAAGACATCAGGTCTTCTTTTTCAACACTAGCGCCCCACTTTGAAATACTTCCGACTAATATACAAAAAATAAGAAAAGTATGATGAAAGAGATAACGAACACGTCTTACACGAATCGCAGTTAAATCACCACTGACACTTCATAGTTAAATTGATTCATGTTGATATAAGCACAACCAATGTACCCATAAAAATATATGCTTGGCCTACTGAATAACATCTTTTCTTCGCACTATTCTCGTTTTAGAAATCCTCGCTAAATTTGGGTCGTTATGGTTTAGCTGCTATCATGATAAATAACGAAATTTGGGTAGCCGGTGGAATTGTCAACGACAAGATAAGGAATTGCGGTGGTGAGGATGGCCACGATACAACAAATGCCGAAATTATCACTGATACAATGGAATACTATAGCCTTAAGGGTACACAAAACGATGGCAATCCATGCTGCGTTGGTGGTGACGCAGACGGAATTTCATGGATACAGTCAACAATTCGCTTAAGGATTCCTAGGTAAATTTATATTACTACGTTTTGATATTTACACCACTTCAGGGGTATAAAGCGACAAAACTAGAACAGTGCACCAACAAATTAAAAACAAAGTTTGACTAAAAATTGTTAAGGAACCCTTTTTACTCAAAGGAAACGGAGATTGGACAAACATTTTGCTAGAGTTTTTCTGCCAGAATTCAGTCAGCACAGCATTTCTGTAGCTTTTCTCGACTAGATAGAAAATTGATTCATTTCCTTTTTATGCTATTTTATTGTTATTATCAATTCCGATGTTTCTGTTTATTTATTTTCGATTTATTCGGGGAAAAAATATAGAAATGCAGTACTGACTGAAATCTGGCAGAAAATGTATAGCTTTAACTTGACCTTTACACTTCAGTTCACAATAAAAACAAAAACGTAAGCATTCAGTTAATTAAAAACATTCGGCACAAACATTCGGTTATTTAGGGCGGAAGCCGAAGATTAAAAAGTCTGTCGAATACCGAAGCCGAATTGTACATTTCAGCCCTTGAAAGGACTTTGACCGAGATTCTTGTGATCAATCGTTTTGTGTGTGCTTATAAAATGCTCATATACAAATTATCGAGAACTGGAAGTTGGTGCTTTATGCCCTTGAAACAAAGATATACAGATAGCATACTCCGTGCGCAAAAAATTAAATCTTCTGCGCACTACGTCACTCGGGCTTGTCAGCTGTAACACTTGGTGCATACATACAAAAGAAAATGTGAAAAAGCGAAAAGTAAACACAAGCAGCACAATTGCAAGCTTTTAAAAAATATTGCATTCAATTAGCTTAATTTCTAATACTGTGCACTTATAGTACGTGTGAATTATAAGTTTCAAGTATATTTTATGTAATTAAAATTAGTACCATAGTTGTAGATGCTTTTAATGAGAATAACAATGATTTCAATTCGGGCCATAAAATGAATTTACATATTTTTTCAACAAACGAGAAGAACAACAAAATGAAAACAAAGAAGCAATCAAACTGCTGTCAAACACATCAAGTAACGTAGCTACTTTTTTTTGGGGGAACAAATGCGAAAAAACACCCACATTATATATGCATTTTTTTTTTCAATAATAGTACTGAAAAATATATTTGCTTAAAATTATTTATAAATATATTTATAACGTTATTAATTTCATTTCAATAAACCAAGTTTTAATAAGAAAATGTCAATATTTCTTCATCGCTATAAATAAATGATCCCCTTTAAATATATTGTGACTACGTTTTTATTTATCCACTTTGACAAGCTCGAGCTACGTTACAACAAAGATGGCGGACATGCGCAATACTTTATCTGTGGTTCTATGTATTATGCTTTATGCCGACTACCAAGGGCTTATGCATGATTCAATTATTTATAAGATTGAGTAAGCTGAGAGCACATATTTCTCGGCGAATGTCAGAAACAGCTGTTTGATGTTGTTATCTTTTACTTTGACATTCGCCGATCCAAATACCATCCATCCAGCGTTTTCGTTTAAAAATGTAACTGGGCATTTAAAAAAAGGAAAGGTTTTCCTTGTTCCAATAGTTTTGGCGAATCGCGTACTTTTTCTGCATTTTGAGGTAGTGACAAAAACTCAAACTTCAAGAAAATTGTTTAAAAATATTTGAAACACAAATTTAATATTAAAATCCAATAGTTTGACTTCTAGTCAGAAGTTTTAATTTGATTGTTTACCTGTCTTTTTTTGTTTTACTTTGACATTTTGCAATCCAAGTTTTGTTGTTGTATGAGAACAATTTCATTGTTACTTAACTTTATATATAATTGAATCATGGGCTTATGTTCTCAACAAGTTTTGCATGAAAGATTTTACTCTCTGAGGCTTATCGCCTGCGTTAGATGGTGAGACTGAACCAGTATTATCTTGGCTTGCGTGCCATGCAATTAACTATTTCTATTTTGCCATGCATTAACAAATTAACGTTTGTTCCATATAAAATTTAAATTTCTTCTTTCAAACAGACTTTTTGGAAGGTTCTGTATGACTGCCAGTAAAGAAGTTTATCTAGTCGGCGGCATCGGAATAAGCTCGGATAATATGTTCGTATCCCTTTCATCTGTTGACCGTTTCGATAGACAAAACGAAGAATGTGTGCTTTGTGGTGACATTCTTTGGGCAAGGTAATTGTTACAAAATGAGGTTAAGTAAATAAAAATAAATCTCCTGCTTTTTTTTTTGTTTTTTCTTTTATAGGCATGGACACGATGTGGTACCGCTTAATGACAAAATAATCATTATTGGCGGTGTTTCCACCATCGAAAGGCGAACACTAACAAGTGTCGAAAGTTTTTGTACGAAAGTAGAAAAAAGCTCAATGGAAATCGCCGAATTGCCTTGGCCACTGTCAGGAAGTGCAGTGGTCGTACTTTAATGAACTTATAATTGAGTCAAATTAATTAATTAGATTTTTATTAATGTGTTTGTACTAGTTTTTATTTTGTTTATTATAATTATTCCTACACAACATTCCATATTTTTTACTAAAAGGATAAATAAATGGGTACATTGGTACTTGTAATATCCAAGCTAAAAATTTTCTTAAAATAATTGTTTGACTATTTTTGATCTGACAAAATATTTGAGAAATTTTTGTTTTTAAGAGTCAAAAAATTACACAGGTTAACAACCATTTAGCCTATCATATCTTACTGTGATTTTATTATGGACTTTGGCCACTAAACACGAAACTCAAATTTAAAAATTTTTGAAATTTTTTTCAATTTTTCATGTGCTTTGCTCTTGTTGATGCATACTTTGAATTAAGCGTTGACCAGTATGATCCATCATATTTTGAACTGCCACCTTAGCTGAAACTTCCGTTATTTTACAATTTTCTGGAACAGTTGCTTTCTTCGCTGCTAGTGATGTTCTTATATTCTGGAAGTATGTCCATGTTGTGTAGCATCAAAGACTTTCTAAGTAGATTGTACTTTTCCTTCGAAAGTCCTTAGTCCATCAATAAAGCCAAAGCTTCCTCAGCGGCATAATTTACAGGAGATATATTTGGTGGAGTAGAAATGCTCTCTTTAATCCTCATCAGTCGGATAAGACTAGCAACAGAAACTGCCTTTGTTAGATCGCCTCTAGTTCTTTCTTTATCTCTGTTGTATTTAACTGTTAATGCTGTTGCCAGTTGTACGCCTCGTTTTGTGATTTGCTTGAGTGAAATCTCAAAAACAACACTTTTTTTCAAACACATTTTTCTTAGAATTGTTGATGCTTCTTTCTTGCGACCTGGTCAATCCATCGGAGGCATGGTCTCCCTCTTCGTCGTCGGCCTTCAGCCTTCGCCTCGAACACCCTTTTTCGCTGGAGCATCGTCATTCATACGATGGACATGACCTAGCCAGCGTAATCGCTGGATTGCGATACGCTGAACTACTTCAATGTCGTCGTATAGCTCATACAGCTCGTGGTTCATTCGTATGCGATAGTCGTCGCCAACTCGAATAGGGCCGAAGATTTTGCGAAGAACTTTTCTCTCAAACACCCCAAGAGCGGCTGCGTCTGCTTGCGAGACAACCCATGCCTCAGCGCCATAAAGAAGCACAGGTATAATGAGCGTCTTGTAGAGTGTCAGTTTTGTCGATCGAGAGAGGGCTCTGCAACGTAATTGCTTACTAAGCCCGTAGTAGCACCTATTAGCAATTGTTATTCTTCGCTTTATCTCCAGGCTGACATCATTATTGCTGTTAATGGCGGTGCCAAGGTAGGTAAATTCCTTGACCACTTCAAAGTTATAGTTTCCTGTTGAAACGTGAGAGCCTAGCCGCCCCGCTCCCCTGCCAGCAGGCAGCATATACTTCGTTTTACCCTCGTATACCGTCAAACCCACCTTGGCTGATTCTTTTTCGATAGCGGTGAAAGCAGCAGTGACATCTCTCTTGGTTCTACCGATGATATCAATATCATCAGCATACGCAAGGAGCTGAACACCTTTGTAAAAAATGGTGCCATTGCGATGCACACCGGCCTTTCGTAGGATCCCCTCCATGATGATGTTGAAGAGATCGCAAGATAGCGGGTCGCCTTGTCTGAAACCTCGTTCAGTATGGAAGGTTTCGGAGAGGTCATTTCCTACCTTAACGGAGCTGCAAGTATTGCTCAACGTCATCCTGCAGAGTCTTATCAACTTTGCAGGTATACCGAACTCAGACATTGTTGCGTATAGGCAATCCCGCCTCGGGCTATCGAACGCAGCTTTATAATCGACAAAGAGATGATGCGTGTCGATTTGCTTTTCGTTGGTTTTCTCCAGGATTTGGCGCAGTGTAAAAATCTGGTCTATGGTGGATTTACCAGGTCGAAAGCCACACTGATAAGGTCCAATCAGTGTTTTTGTATACGGCTTAAATCTTTCACATAGTACGCTCGAGAGGACCTTATATGCGATGGAAATAAGACTGATACCTCGGTAGTTGGCGCAAATTGTCGGGTCTCCTTTCTTAAGTAAGGGACAAAGCACGCTGAGATTCCAATCGTCGGGCATGCATTCCGCTAGCCATATTTTGCTGATGAGTTGATGCATGCACCCTATCAATTCATCGCCGCCGGCTTTAAACAGTTCAGCTGGCAGGCCGTCAGCACCCGCTGCTTTGTTGTTTTTGAGCCGCTGGATAGCAACTCGAACCTCGTCATGGCTAGGTGGTAGAACTTCTACTTCGTCATCGTCGATTTGTTGTGGCGAACTGCATTTTCCATGGGCGGAGTTAGTGGGATCATCGCCCGTAAGCAGATTGGAAAAATGCTGTCTCCACAATCTCAGTGCGCACTGCGTATCTGTAACCAGATTTCCATTCCCATATCTACAAGTGGATGCTCCGGGCTTGAAACCTTGGGTTAGACGCTTAACCTGTTGGTAAAATTTTCGTGTATCCTTCTTGCCTTTGTACACCTCAATTTCTTCACGCTCACGCTTTTCTTGCTCCCTTTTTTTGCGTCTGAAAAGGCGTCTCTCTTCCTTCCTTTTTTCACGATATTTTTCTCGCACGGTTCGCGTTGCAGCTGACTGCAGCGTCTTTCTGTATGCGGCTTTTTTTGCTGCCGTCGCGTCGCGACACTCCTGGTCATACCATTGGTTCCGAGGTTGCGGGCGCCGGAAACCAATCACTTCTTCAGTGGCAGCGCGCATGGAGTGGGAGATGTGCGCCCAAAGTCCATCGGCATCATCGTGTTGTGAGGTTGGTTGGTTGAGCTTAACCGAGAGTTGAGCGGAGTAGGCCTCAGCTGTCCTTTGTGATTGCAGCTTAGCGACGTCTAGCTTTCGTTGCATTCCTGTGCGTATGTTCTTTGCATTGCATAACCGCATGCGGATCTTGGCTGCAACAAGAACGTGGTCGGAGTCGATGTTCACTCCCCGAAATGTACGCACATCCAGAACGCTAGAAGCGTGCCTTCCGTCGATCACAAAATGATCAATTTGGTTTCGTGTTTTTTGATCAGGGGACAGCCAGGTGGCCTTATGGATGTCGAGGTGTTGGAATCTGGTGCTACTTACTACCATGTTTCGTGCCGCGGCGAAGTCGATTAGTCTTAGACCGTTGTTCGTAGTGGCCTCGTGGAGACTGAACTGACCGACAGTGGGGCCAAAGACGCCTTCTTTTCCGACCTTTGCGTTAAAATCGCCGAGGACTATTTTTACGTCATGGGCCGGACAGCGATCGTACACGTCCTCTAGGCTCGCGTAGAAAGCATCCTTGGCGGCATCGTCCTTTGCTATACACAGTGTTGCCAGTATATTTATGTATCATTTTCCACAAACACATGAAAAATTTTCCTTTTTTTCCCTTTTACAATTTTGTAAAATCTATAAAATACCTTTTAAACACAACTTTATTTAGGTATAAAATTTTAAGCACAAAAGTTCATTAAAATGTCAAATAACATAGCAGATGTTCGTAAACATAAGCATACAAAAATTTTTATAACTGAAAGAATTATAGTATAGAATCTGTTTTAAGAACTAGTTACTCTGATTAATACATATGCATTTGTTATAAAAAAATCTTTTCCATACAAACCCAGTGGCGAAAGTAGACTTCGAAGACTTTATCTTTGAAACCATCGTTGAAGACAACAATTTAAAATTTTTAAATTACATATTAAAAGCAGAAAATCTGGCTTCAAAGACGGATCGATCCATTAAGGGAATGAGGGAGAGGAGAAATATAAAACAAGAGAACGCGATGGGCAAAGACAAGCGGAGGTGTACTGGTTTTAAGCGAACACGTACATCCCATACGTGGATCCTATCCGTTGTCGAAGACTTGGCGAAGAATAATCTTGCAAGTCGTTTGGATAATTTGTTTGAAATGGCCTTCGAGCACAGCTATAGGATTGGAGCGAACTGCCCTCGGAGACTGAGTGCTGTCTTGAAAGACGTCTTCGAAGACGGATACAATAAAAGTTACTTACTTAGTTGGCGCTGCAACCGTATGTCGGTCTTAGCCTCATCTAAGAATTTGCGCCAGCCATTTCTGTTCTTCGCTTGCTGGCGACAGTTGGAAATTTGAAGCTTCGTCAGGTTGTCCTCTACTTGGTCTTTCCAATTAAGATGCGGTCGTCCTCTTCTGCGCTGACCGCCGCTGGGTACCGAATCGAATGTTTTCTTTACTGGAGCATCGTCTTTCATGCGCTGAATATGACCAAGCCAGCGAAGCCGCTCGATTTTAATGCGCTTGACTATGTCGATGTCAGCGTACAGCTCGTACAGTTCATCATTTCACCGTTTTCGGTACTCGCCATTGACGCAGATTGGTCCGTAGATCTTACGAAAAATCTTTCTCTCGAATGCTCCTTAAGTCTTTTCATCTAAACTGCTCAGCGTCCAGGTTTGTGATACGTAAAGTAGGATGGGCATGATGAGCGATTTATAGAGCGTGGTTTTCGTTCGTCGAGAGAGGGCTCTGCTTCTCAATTGCCTACTGAGCCCAAAGTAACACCTGTTGGCAAGAGTTATTCTGCGTTTGATCTCAATGCTGATGTCGTTGGTTGAGTTTATGCTGGATCCCAGATAGACGAAGTCCTTCCCAACATCAAAGGAGCTATTGTTAACTTTAAAGTGGGTTCCAAGACGCTGGGACTGTTTGTTTGTTGGCACCAAGTATTTCGTCTTCTGAGAACATAGCCCGTTCGGAGTCGGCATAAAACACGTAAGTCCAGTTCTCGGTCATTTGTGATCAAACACTTAATAACACGCACAACACAATTGATCAATAGAAGCTAGGTCAAAGTCCTTACAAGGGCTGAAATGGCCAGTATATTTTTTTTAATTTAAGTATTGCGTCATATCTGCATTCACTGCCAGACCCATTCGACTTGACTCTCTTTCTAATCTGGAAAATGCTGCACTGAATTCGCGCGTATTGTTTGATATCGATGTCATCAGCATACGCAAGCAGCATAACACTCTTGTAGAATATTATGCCACTGCGTCTCAGATCAGCAGCTCGGGTAATCTTTTCCATCATTAGGTTGAAAAAGTCACACGATAAGGAATCACCTTGTCTGAAACCTCGTTTGGTAATAAATGGTCGGGAGAGGTCCTTCCCGATTTTAACTGCGCTGCTGGTGTTGCTCAGTGTCATCCTGCAAAGTCGTATTAGTTTTGCAGGAATACCAAATTCAGATATGATGGAGTACAGGTGCTTCCTTATTGGGCTGTCGAAGGCGGCTTTGTAGTCGACAAAAAGATGGTGGGTGTCGACTTGTTTTTCTTGAGTCTTCTCCAAGATTTGTCGTAGAGTGAAAATCTGGTTGATGGTGGACTTTCCAGGTCTGAAGCCACACTGATAAGGTCCGATCAGTTCGTTTACAATGGGCTTCATTCCATGGAATGCATTCTTCCGAACATATTCTGCATTGAAGCTCGTGATTGCATTTAAGTAGAGCTTCGTCTCCGTTCTTAAACAGCTCAGCAGTTAAGCCATCAGCTCCCGCGGCTTTTTAAAATTTAAGCCGAGCTATTGCTGTCAGAACTTCATCATAGTTGGGCAGCGGAACCTCGACGCTGTCATCCGAAATTGAGGTTTCCGGAATATCATCTCTATTGGCGGGATTGTTGTCAGCGTCGCCATTTAGAAGTTAAGATTAGTGTTCCCTCCATAACGTCAGTGTACTCTGGACATCTGTCACTAGATTCCCGTTTTCATACTTGCAGGAGAGGCCCCGGTTTTAAAACCATCGGCAAGGCGTCTTATTTTTCGAAAAATTTTTGGGCCTCATTCCTGTCACCATACATCTCAATCTTCTCTTGCTCGCGCTTTTCTGCCCCTCTTTTTTTCCGCCTGAAAATACATCGCTTCTTAGCAGCGCGCGTTACAACCGACTGCAGGGTGGCTTTGTAGGCGGCGTCTTTCTCTGCAGTGGCGTCGCGACACTCCTGGTCGTACCACTGGTTTCGGCGAGGGCGGTGGTAGCCAATCACCTCTTCAGCAGCCGCACGCATGGAGTTGGAAATGTGTGTCCACTGTACGCATATATCATCGATTGGAGGAGTGCTTTGAAGCAGGAGTGAGAGTCGAGTGGCGAAAGCATCGGCTGTCTGTTTCGATTTCAGCTTGTCGACGTCTAGCTTTCTTTGTGTAGGGTTGCGTGTATTCTTAGCTGCGCACAGACGTGTACGGATCTTGGCTGCAACAAGATAGTGATCCGAGTCAATGTTTGCACCATGGATCGTGCGTACATCCAAAAGAGTGCCTTCCGTCGATCAAAACGTGATCAATTTGATTTTTGGTTTTTTGGTTGGTGGCTTTATGAATATTGAGAAGCTTGAATCTAGTGCTACTTACGACCAAGTTTCGTGCTGCGGCGAAGTCAATCAGCCTCATTCCGTTATCGGAGGTGTTGTCGTGGAGGCTGAACTTTCTGACTGTTGGACCAAAAATATTTTACTTGCCCACCTTAGCGTTGAAGTTACCAAGCACGATTTTTACGTCATGACGGGGGCAGCGCTCGTAAACATTTTCAAGGCGCTCATAGAAAATTTCCTTGATCTCATCGTCCTTTTCTCTGTAGGAGCGTGCGCACATAGTAGGCTTATATTAAAAAATTTAACCTTGATGCGGATTATGGCAAGTCGTTCGTTCACAGGTGGGAATCGCAGGACGTGGGGCCGTAGTTTCCTGCCAACTACAAATCCGCATCCAAACTCTTGCTTCTCAGCGTGGCTGCTGTAGTAGATATCACAGGCTGCATGCCGAATGCAACCCTGCCCTTCCATCGCATTTCTTGGATAGCAGTGATATCAGCTTTGTATCTTTCCAAGACATCAGTCAGTTGGATAGAGGCACCTTCCCAATTAAGGGTTCGGACATTCCAGGTGCATATCCGTAAATCATTATCAGTTTTTCGTTTGCGGTAGTCGTCATCAAATTTGGGGATCAGTTTTGTTCTTTTCTTAATTGTTTTCATTGAAATGGGCTTTTACGGGTGGGCTTCATACTCAACGCACAACCTATTTTAAGCCTAAGGGGGCCCGCCGCTCAGATTAGCCGCCAAACTAACGGTTGTCAGTTTTGACGTTGCCCAGGAAACACCACGTGGAGGTTTGAATCGACTTGAGGCGATTTCATAAAGATTATGCATAAATTAATTAAACATTTTGCTGAAAGTAACGAAACAATATAAAAAGCAAAACAATATACATAAAAATATTTATCGACTAATTCTAAAAATTGGCAATTGCATTTATAAGGATTTCTCAGTATAAAATGATATCAAAAGCTACTTGACTAAACTGTCAACACACAAAAAGGTCTGAACAAGAAATATTTATATGATATTTTTTGAACTTTCCAACTTCATGTTAAAAAAAGTATTATAAAAACTGCTTTGTATATTAATTTACAATTGCAAATCACCAGAATAATGACTTTAGTTGTCCATTTTATTTGTACGACCAAGCAAAATGCTTCCCTTTTTCCATTTTAGCTCACAAGACAATTGAAAAATCCCCAAAAAGGGAAACTACCCTCAAACTGGCATCACTGGCTATACACGAGCAGGCTCCACTGAACTGGGTGAAACTTATCACAATGTACCAATTGTTTGAATGTTCACAGGCACTTAAACAATGCTTTTTGATAAATATAATTTACGAATGCTAAGCGATCCAAATATTTGTACAATATGATTAAGAACAACTATTGATGCAGTATTTGCTAGATATATCGATGATATGCAATATACGTTTGCTATTTTAGATATAACCAACAATTCCATTAATAAATTTCCATAATAATAATTCAAAACATTTACAAAAAATAATTCAAAATAATGTAACATGTAATCAAATAAAATAATAATGTAATGTAATAAAATGTAGTGGTGTGAGTATTAACGTGTATTTTTTTAGTTTAAAAAAAGTTAACTTTTTGACATTTAAAATTTTTGAATATAAAAATTATTTTATTAAAAAACTAATTTTAAAAAAATTATTTTATTAAAAAATTATCAAATCTATTAAAATGCGAAAAAGCTTCGCATCACTCGCGTGTCCAACGATGCATATGTTTTTTTTTGTGAATGTTGAACTTTCGCCTTATGATTTCCTTGGCTTTCCTCTTTGAAGATTTTTAAGTTCTTGGCAATTCGTCGGATATGTCTTCTACTTCCTCATAGTGCATATCGGTACTTTCCTGTAGCACATTTTTAAATTTGCAATTGAATGTTTTATCTGAACTACGTGCACTATTCCATCGGACTTTTACTTTATTGAATACTGCATGAAGTTTTTCCTGAATATCAGGTTTTTAAAATTTTTCATTAGGGATTTTAAGAAGTTTTTGTAATGCTGCTCCAAAATAAAATTCAGTTGATGAACTTTTAAATATTTTATATATGATATGATTTGAAATAGACATTTTTACAGGTGCTTCTTCATAAAACAAAGTGAAACGCTGTTTTCAGTTTTTTGAAGAGCTGACAGAAAAACTTTCAGAATATTACCATCAAAATTAATGTATTTCTTTCCATTTTCCTTGAAATAAGTTGAAAGAAAGCATAACATTTTTATTACCCCAAATATAACTTTTTAAACTACCTTCCTTAGGTAAGATTTATTAAAGCTTTTCTACCTGTTAAACAAAGCTTATTGCACCGGATACGAACTATGTACTAACTCATAAGGTGTAGAGTTTTCATATTTTTTTACCTGCTGTGTAAATCCTTATAAGAATATCTTTACTTATTGCCTAATAAAAAATGTGAACTTCAGGAATATATTCGTGGCACCCTATAAATTGGTATTGGCAAAACAAGACGAAAAAAAATTCAATGTTGATTGCTAAATTATTTGTGTGCTTGCAATAAAAATAATAATCCAAATATTCCAATCCATTCAGTTATTATGAACTACAAAATCGTGTATCCTTTTAATATTGGGGACACTCAAAAATGATTATAGGAATCAAAGCATATATTCATACATCATATATAAAACAAATCAAATTCAAATTTGGTTTTGTTTTTTTATTAAATTTAAAATTAATGTGGCTGCATTCAATTTGTCTGAGGGCAAAACAATAGCAACAAAACTTGAAAAATGTAAAAAGAGAATAGAAGCTCCAAGAATTACCGGTAAAAGTTCCTTTCTTGTAAAGCACGTGTTGTTTGTTAGTCATAAACATTTAAGTTTAGTTTTGTTTTTGCGCTAGTTGTGACATTGACTGTTATATTTATAATGGCATGTTTTAAATACAGTAAAGCTCTTAAATTACAAATTATTTCCGAAAATAAAAACGAAAATTCGCAAATATCTAACGTGAAACAGTTTGATATTAATCGGTCAATAGTTTGCAGATTAATAAAGAAATATACCTTCACAAAAGACGTAACAACGGTACATTAAAGAGGGCGACCGCGGAAGACATCGCTGCATGATGACAGGAACATTTGTGGTGTGTTCAAAAGAAATGCATTTGTCACATCTAAAGAGGTTGTTTGGACAATTGATTTAGATATCCATCACAGCACTGTTTGAAGACGAGCCGTTGAGAACGATTAAAGAAGTTACAGGCCGGCAGAGAAACCTTTGCTTACAGCTAAGTATAAAAAACAAGGTGAGGTGTTAGAATTTAAACAATTCTGTCTGAAATTGTGACAAAAAGTTGCAATTTATTGTTTTTTAGACTTAGTCTTGCAAAAGAGCACCTAAATTGGACCATTCAAAAATCGAAAACCGTTTTTTAGCGATGAATCAAAGTTTAACTTGATTAATTCAGATGAGATGTGCACGGTACGGCGCCACCCAGGTACACGACTTGAAGCCCGAAACTGCAAAATAAATTTTAAACACGGAGGCGGTGCCATTATGGTCTGGACTTGTTTTTCCTATAATGAAGTTGAACCATTTCAAAAAATCGATGGAATTATGGATCAATTTGTATATAATGACATTTTAGAAGCAAGATGCGACAGAATGGAATATGTCGCTTCAGTGAACGTTTCAGCCTGATAATGACTTAGCATACTTCAAAGCTCATCAAAGATTACATTAGAGGCAATGGGATTCAAGACCTTGATTGGCCGGCACAGTCACAATGACTTGAATCCCATTGAAAATCTTTTTTGGATTTTGAAGGTAAAAGTTTTTGGTCAAAGGTTTTCCAATAAGACTGCACTGTATGAAGCCCTGAAACTTATTTGAGAACATATTCCTAATGCCAACATATCTAATTTAATAGAGTCGATGCCACTCAGATGTGCAGCGGTTATCAAGAATAATGAATCTTACACCAAATATTAATTATGTTTCTTTTGTTTTGCTCTCAGACAAACTGATGTGACTGCACATTAATTTTAAATTTAATAAAGAAAACAAAACCAAATTGGAATATGATTTGTTTTTAATATGATGTATGAATATATGCTTTGGTTCCTATAATCATTTTTGTGTGTCCTACCGATATTGTTGCTATTGTTTTGCGCAACACTGTATATCATCAAAAATGCCATTACACGCGCAATGCAAGTTCAACTGCAAGAGAATGAAAAAAGTCACAGATTTCCTGATAAACAGCATTATAACTAATTTTTCCGACATTTCCCGGCAATAAATTTGTTTGCACTGTGCTTAGAATTGTTCAAAAAATTAAGTCTTAGTAGTCGTAATTTAAACTTTTTCGAACTATGTATTTCTAAAAAGTCCAGTTGAAGTTGAAAAAATGAGTAAAAATAGTGTTTCGGAAAAGGACAGTCACCTCCTACATTAAAAATAATTAAGTACTTCTTTTTAGTGTTAATTGATAGTACAAAGAACATTTATGTCATATATGCACAAAAAATTTTAACCTTATTTTGAGCAAAAAAAAAAAAACCATAAACTTTATCCAGCTTTACAAAGCGAACCATTTCTCCAAATAAGTTAAAAACATTCGCGAGCGTAGAGCAATTGTTTATCAAACTGCATCATTAGATTTGCGAATTTTCATCACACCAAAATTGATTTTCGCAACCACTTTTTAGAAATGTCACCACTGTGCAACGCTTGCAGCACAGGACTGTGAATATTTAAAATATATTATAACTGGTATCCTTAGTCCAAATAATAAACACCAGTACATCACATTGAAATACAGATTCTCCGAGAATTTCGGGGGAGGTTTGAACCCCTAAACCCTCCCTGAATCCGCGCCTGGTTATGGATAAAACATGTTGTTGTTGCATCCTCTTGTTTCATAAACTTAATTTACAAAAAGCTTAAAATATAATGTTTGTATATCGCGGCGCCCATACAAATTTTGGAAATAAATAGAAGGAGTCGTCCAATCTTGATGAAATTTTGTACCTAAGATAATTTGATGTTGCTGATTTCAAATATTTCAAATAGATTTTAATTTGGGTAAATACTTTTTGAGAAAGTCGAAGTTACAAAATACGGTTTCTTCGAATAGTGACTGCAATGTTTCTAATCAAAAGAAATATAATAGAGCTTTGTTATTTACATTTTATTTTTGATAATAGATAAAGTCTAAAAAAAGTAAAACTAAATTTTAACCAAAAAATTTTACTTTAAAGGAAAGTTGAGATTTTTAATGCCTCTTTGAGGTGCAAAAATGCGGTTAAAAAAGAATGTAAAACTTAAAACTGAATGTGTTTTTAGCGAAATAAATTCACTTTGAAAATAAAAATAATTAAAATATTTGAGTCCTTATTTTGTTATTCATTATCAGAATCTGCAATATAATACTTAATATACATACTTATCATCTAAGGGTTTTTACCAATGATTTTTCTTTTGGCAGCTATTGGTGGATGTGACCTAACAATTACATAACTCATAATATCTCTATTTGAATTATCCCTGGAATTTTTCCTTCTATGACTCAAACGAATATTTTTTATTTCCTTATGTTGAGCTTAGAATGCTTCCTTTGATAAAAGTCCTGAAAAATTAGAAAATAGAGTGAGTTATTAACTGTAACTCTAAATTTGTATATTTTAAGCAAGTTCAAAATGCATTACCAATTGGAAGATCAAAATATTGCATTACTTCGAAACCATGTCGTAATCAATCGTAGTTCTCTAAATAAAGAATCCTTGTGTCTTCGAAGAGCTCACTGAATTTTATTAAGTTTATATTTCTTCCGAATGTACTCTCTCGTGACCGCGGCTTGAATTCTTTTCTTGTTTTCTTTGAAAACTGTATTATGTTCTGAAAGTCTCCATATTTTGAAGGGTAAGCTGTATGCTATGTGTAGCAAGCAATCAAAAACAAGCCGAACTTAAAATGGTTATCATTGGAAGCATTACCTTGTTCAGCACTGTTCATTTTTATTGGTTTGGCATTACAAATAAAGCACCTCACGTGTGATCTCATACCAGTGAGATAATTTGCCACTGCAGCATCGATCGTAGTACAATGCATTACGTATGAAACCTCACAACTTTTGTCACAAATTGTCAAAACATCGCATTCAATGGTTCTCATTTGAAATATCATTTTTTCATATTCATCTTGAACCAGGGTTGCCAACTTTTGAAAAGCCCAGGCCCGGAGCTTTTTTATTTAATAATTTTTTTATGGTCTGCTTGCTTTTAATTAAAAAATTAATTTTTTCTTTGGTTTTTTCATACATAGTCATAACATTAATTTTTAACAACCAATGTGACACAACACAATTTGCATTTTCCCGTGAACTCGTTTTCTTTCAGCAACCAATATTTGTAGCTTGGTATCGAGAGCCAATCGTTGTTAAAAGATGCTAAGTAATGTTTCCTCTTGCGACTAGATTCTATTATGCTGTTCCCTAAAATAGTTTTGTATCAGTTAATACACAAAACACAAATTATTGACCGAACTTACATAAATTGAACTGCAAACATTAATTTAAAATTCAGCCGCAGACAAGTTTCATTTATAAGGTTGTGGCACTTGAGAGAAATGCACTCTTTTTCCAGCCTTTGCTCGAACTGTCATTGCGTTTTTCTTTGTTCTAAGCATTCATGTTCTTCATTTCTTTTCATCCATTCTGACAGTTCGATCGAGTTCGCTCTCAAGTACCACAACCTTATAAATGAGCCTTGGCCGCAGAACTCAAAAGAAAAAGAAAAACAGAAACGTGTTCGTCAAGTTCAAAGAAAACTATAAGGAAATGGTGTTGCTAACACATACACTGTACGTGAACTGTCGCACCATTCGTAAATTGTGCGAGCGAGAAAGAAAGTGTTTTTTGACATTTCTGAGAACCCTGGCATCTGATTGGAAGACTGCTTAGAAAAATAGTTGAAAATTATTTAATTTTAAGCATTTTTCACTGCTTAAAAAGCAACAAAATCAAAGAAACAAACCACAAAAATAAATTCAACATGAGTTGTGCGGTTAAGAATGGTAAAAGTTCCCGAAAACTTATAAACAATGCGCTTTCGTTCCGCAGTTAAATATGTCCATACGGTTTGAATTCTTTTAACAAAAGTGCTTTATTTAGTTTCTAACGATATTTTTTTAACTTATTTGTATTAAAAATGTATATATTTCTAATTAAAAATGGTTTAAAAATGCAAATTAGACCCCGTTGATTTTCCGCCAGTTTGATAAAACCACATCTGTCAAAACACAAACACTGCTTCAGGGGCGCAGTCATTTTTCACAGTTGAATACATTTTTGGGGCGCTCTTGTTTTCAGCATAGTGAATCAGATTCAGTACATGTTTGTTAAATTTTTCTGATTTTTACACAACAACTAGGCAGAAAAACCCAAAATAATAAGGATTTTAAGAAATTAACCCAATTTAATTTGTAATGAAAGTTCCAGTTTAGAATTTATAGGCCTTCAAATTTAGAAAAATTACCGTAAAATCTTGCTATTTTTCTAGTTTTTCAACAAAACTAAGCTTTATGGGTATTAAAACAAAGGTAATGCGCGTATCTATTCAACGACGTGTCAAATATAAAATTCCATACATAACTTTTCAAGATATATTTTTTTTTTTATAATTAGAATTTGTATGAAAACGAAAGGTTTCCCTTTTACGAAAGCAATACATTAAAAAGAAAATTATTAAAAAGATAACTACATACAGAATTACTGTAGACAGAGAAGCCTGTGTTGTACTTACTGAGGTTTGTAAGCCCTAAGCAGCGGCCAAAGGCTTCCTATTAATACATTTAGTTGCTTTTTATTAAATTTGGAAAAACCTCTTGATTTTAAGTAAAAAAAGGGTTGCATCTTAAATGCAAGTATTTTTATGTTTGATATCTTGTTGAATAGATACTTGTATTATCTCTCTTTTTGATACCCATAAAATTTAGTTTTGTTGGAAATTTTAAAAGATTAGCTAGATTTTTAGTCCACTTTTTCCAACGTTGGATGCCTAAAACTTCTAAGCCAATTGCGAGCGATCTGAAATTTTTTAAATAATTAGAGTTGCTGCTATTCTTGAAATGTTCCTAAAATTTTAATGCATAAGAACAGACTTTAACAGTTTGGGCCTTCTTTTACGATGCAACCGAATACGGCCCTTTGTGATTGTTTCTGTATTTGTATGAACCAATACCAATAAAGAAAATACCACACTTTTCTGCTATTACAGCACTTCCTTATATTGTACTTCTTTGGTCAAGTTACCAAAAGAAAAGTTACGACTGGTTACAACGTTCCTTCAAAAACGAAGTTCAAGAAATAGAAAGAACGTCAAAGTTAAATTAGCGTTCATCAACGAGTATATATCTATAAGAGATTTCACTCGTCGCTCGTTATTTTTTACTCGCCGATATTAGCCATCCATCGACAGGATAGGGTATTTTGATGGGACATTTATTTTATACCCCTTCAAAAGTGCGAGTTTGTTTACATTTTGTTTTATATATTTTGATCATTTTGGCTGCGTGCACAAGGGAGCAAAAAGATCGGTATTTATTAATGTGCTTGCCTGTTTCTTCTTATTTGAATATCTGAAGAAATATTGCAAATTTTATGAATAAAAAATAAAATATTACAGCTTCTTATTTGCATGTGCATGGTTGCCGAGTTTATTTTGTTTCCAGCTGGACATTTTTGTTGTGATTTTGTTGTAGCTATATTTTGGTTGCTGCTGCAGACAAGGATTTTTAGATATTTCATTAGCTGAATAGAAAGACAGAATTCTGATTCGGCTAATGTAATAATTATTGGATAATAAAAAACTGTAGCAATAAATAGAATTGCTCTAGCAGTATTTAATAAATTTAAAATAAAACAAAGAAATATTGTAGATTTAATTAATGAGAATAAAAGTTATATTTGATACAAATTTTACAGGTTATTATATATATGTATGTGTGTTTTTTTCTTTCATCTTCTTTAGTTTGTTTCTAGCTGGACATTTTCCTTGTAGCAATATTTTGCTTGCTACTTTGGATACTCAACCATAATTTTTAGATACTTCATTAGATCAATAAAAAGATGAAATTCTGATGATTCGGCTAATGAAATAATTATTAGTCAGGACTTGAAAAAAATTTTTTAACAAAAATGCTTTTAATAAATAAAATTAACTTGAATTAACAAAATACAAACACCAAAATATACTGTTTTTTGTGTAAATGTACATTAAGGTGGCCCTACTTTTTAAAAGTTTTTCTTACGCCATAGGCTAAAAAAATATTCGATTTGATATAAAATTAAAATATATGCAGTTTTTCAAAAAAATCCCCAAAAATCTACAAATGCAAAAATCATGTAAAAAAATACATTTATTTGTACAAAAATAAAAAAATTTCGAACTTCTAAGCAAACAATCAGAAAAACTTTGTTTTGAGAAAATCACTTTTTATAGACGATGATTTTAATTGTTTTGTAAAATATTACACATGAAAACAATTTAATATAAAAATAATTAATATAATTGAATAACAGTATATATTTAGACTGGGTTATTTTTTTTAATAAATCTTAGGGCGGTGTAGGGATGTCAATTTTTGGAGATTTGTCGATCCCGGTATTTTCAGAATCTGAAAATACAATCCCGGGATCCCGAGATCGTCCCGAAATTTAGTAAGTTTTTATTTCGTTGTTCCAAAATCAGAGTAGTCGCCACCTTAATATAATTCAAAGTAGTTTTAAGCCACTTGTTTTGAAGTAGTTTTTCAATTACTTCATATATAATGCAATAAAAACTATTCAAAATTGAAGTGGAAGCCGCCATAATATAATTCAAAGTAGTTCATAAACTACATTATTTTAAATAAGTTTTTTAATTAGTTGTTCTTAAAAACAAGGCAGTTTGTTTCTAAAGGGATAGTTTTTCGAAAATACATGTACAAATACATATATTTAGTTTAGCAGTTACTGCCTACATAAAATTATTTTAAATCACTATTTAAACAACAATTTTTTGAAAATTTACTTTTTTTCAGATTGATTATTGTTCAATTATCCTTCAACTACAACTACAAACTACAAAAGCCAAAATTCGAATAAAAAATTATTCGAATTTTGACTTTGGTTGGTTTTTTTCCCGAAATAGCTTAAGATTATGAAATAGCGATCCATAAAGTCGATTTTTAAATTTTTTATTTGAACTCACAATACCCAACGTTACAAGAGCATGAAGAAGAAGTTTTTGATTATGTAAATTTCGTATTTTGAGGAATTTTACGGCAAAAATGGTGATGTATTATTCAAAGATATATGATATGGAATTTTTTTAAAAAAGCAAAACAACTGCACAGTACATTTTTTCTAAAAAAATTCAATTTTATTTTTATTAAACGTAGCTACATAAGTAGGTATGTAAAAGTTATGTGTATATGGTATTAGCTTTAATTGCAAGACATTCAACTTAATTTTTGTAATATGCAATTATTTAAATAACTATTTCTGTGGTCACAAGGAATAATGACTAATAACTATACTCATAGTATCGGAAAAAACAATATTTTTAATTAATATATAAAATTAATATTACGAATTTAATGAATATTTGAATTAAAATATATGAACCGTTACAAACAAAATATGTGCAGACATAAGTGATACTCAATTATGGTTAAAAAGCTTTTACCTTCATCCTTCCAAAGAATGGCAATAAAGAAAATGGCGTATCGCTTTTTTACGATAGCTTGAGTTTAGTCATTATTCCTTGTCACCACGGATTTTATGCTATTGATCAGATATTGATCATTTTTCGAAACAACAATAATCTAACAAAAGTGCGGATCTTAATGCGCTTGTATTTTTAGTAGGGCAATTCACAATTTCGTGTATTTTGGATATTTGTGCTTTTGTAAATAATTTTATAAATTTCCTATCAATTGTGAACGGCCTTTTGATATAATTTGCTACAGTTGTTGCAAAACGTGAAATTCACAGCCTATTGATGAAAAGCAACATTATTTTCCTTTGGAAATTTCGCTTAACTCAATTTCATGTAGAAAAAATTCTTTAAGCACAATTATTTGGTTTTTTATTCGCTTATCTTCCATATCAGTTTTTTCGCCTTTACTTTTTTTTATAATCAGCAGTCAGTTTGCAATTTAGTATTGCAATGTATAGTAAATTTTAGCTATGGATTTTAGTGTTGTATATATGCAATAGCGTAGTAAATGCATTCCTTTTTATTTTCTTAGTGTAAAGTAAATATATATTTTACCATTTTGCAAATGATATGGTGCAAGACCATTTGCACTGGATTGTGAATAGCCCTAGTATGTTCTCAGTATTACGATGCACTGTTTTGCATGCTAATGTTAGTTTTTTGTTGTTTTACAGCTTTTCTGCTATGAGTTGGCCTTTGACACCTTCGCTGGCTTAACTATAATATACAGTTTTTCAATATTTTTTCTTGTAAGGAACTTATTAAGATGCATCCTTCCTTGTGGAATACGAATGAAACTTTTTTGGAAATAAAAAAATTTTTAAAAATGTAACAATTTTAAATGATCCAGCAGAAAGAATGATATGACTTCTAAATATGGTAAATAATACGTGGACAATGGATTCAATGGAAAACTTACAATACTTCGCAACTTAAACTAATGTCGTATAATTTTGTTTCTTATGGCTATTTACATAAATACTTATGTAGCTACGTTTAATAAAAATAAAATTGAATTTTTTCGAAAAAACTCACTGTGCAGTTGTGTTTTTTTTAATAAAAATACCATATCATATATCTTCAAATTATACATCAAAATGTTTGTTGTAAAATTCTTCAAAATACGAAATTTACATTATTAAAAAATTCTTCCTTATGCTCTTGTAAAGCGGGGTAATGTGAGTTGAAGTTATTAAATTTTCGAGAAAAATTTAATCAAAATCACTTTGCAGAGTTTTTTAAAAAAATTTACAGAACAAAATGCAATGTTTCTTAAAGCATAAGATGGAAAATTTTATTAGCTCTTAAATAAGTATAAATTGATAAAAATTGTTTCATTAGTGATATGAAAAATATGTGATATGAAAAATACTGAAGAAAAATATCTTGTTTTTTCGAAAATATAATTTTTTTTAGCCAAAAAGCCTTTAAACTGATTGCACGACTATTTACCGTTAGTTGATATTAAAGTGTTATATACCAAAATTCATATTCAAGAGTAGAATCAGAAATCAACGTGACCCGGGGACCTTTTGAGAAACGTTGAAAAAGTGGAACAGTCTAATATACATATATTCTATTTATTTTTATTTTTCTTAATTTTTAAAAATAATACACTACCTTCATGGTTAGAAATCTTGGAATAAATTTTAATGCAAGCATTAAAAAGTATTAAATTTTGTAAAATTTGTAAAAAGTGTTAGTAAAAATTGATTACGAAATTCGTAAATTTTTTTATTAAAATTAGTTCTACATTTTAATACAATTAAAATATTAAAACGATAGGTATAAAGTAAATTAAGCTCAAATTTTGGTACTCGATTTGTTTTGAGTTCTAGAGGGTTTAAGGGGAAAATATTTTACCACACCCTCTTTTACCGCCTACAAATCAACAAAAATATCATATTTTGGACGGTTTTGGTTGTATTAGACTAAAATTATGTAATATAGCTTATATAGATACGTTCGGAAACTATACTGAAAATGGTGAAAACAAAATGTTTTTTTTTTCGATTAGCATGAAAATTCATATATGGCAGTAAGGCGGTGGCAGGACAACGTCTGTCGGAGAATATCTTTATACAATAAATTCTTCTTTGATTTTGAAGAAATTTGGTTAATTCAAGTATTTTGTATATTGTTAATTCAAGTTAATTTTATTTATTAAAAGCATTTTTGTTAAAAAAATTTTTTTCAAGTCCTGACTAATAATTATTTCATTAGCCGAATCATCAGAATTTCATCTTTTTATTGATCTAATGAAGTATCTAAAAATTATGGTTGAGTATCCAAAGTAGCAAGCAAAATATTGCTACAAGGAAAATGTCCAGCTAGAAACAAACTAAAGAAGATGAAAGAAAAAAACACACATACATATATATAATAACCTGTAAAATTTGTATCAAATATAACTTTTATTCTCATTAATTAAATCTACAATATTTCTTTGTTTTATTTTAAATTTATTAAATACTGCTAGAGCAATTCTATTTATTGCTACAGTTTTTTATTATCCAATAATTATTACATTAGCCGAATCAGAATTCTGTCTTTCTATTCAGCTAATGAAATATCTAAAAATCCTTGTCTGCAGCAGCAACCAAAATATAGCTACAACAAAATCACAACAAAAATGTCCAGCTGGAAACAAAATAAACTCGGCAACCATGCACATGCAAATAAGAAGCTGTAATATTTTATTTTTTATTCATAAAATTTGCAATATTTCTTCAGATATTCAAATAAGAAGAAACAGGCAAGCACATTAATAAATACCGATCTTTTTGCTCCCTTGTGCACGCAGCCAAAATGATCAAAATATATAAAACAAAATGTAAACAAACTCGCACTTTTGAAGGGGTATAAAATAAATGTCCCATCAAAATACCCTATCCTGTCGATGGATGGCTAATATCGGCGAGTAAAAAATAACGAGCGACGAGTGAAATCTCTTATAGATATATACTCGTTGCGTTCATTAAGACAAATGGTTCAAACATTCACTAAAACAGGGTAAATCAACACTAAATAAGTTAAACAAATTTTTTTGTAAAAAAACTTGATTTAAATATAGATTAGAGCGAAAGCCGGAGAAAATGTGCCAGGCCCGGAGCCCGGAGATCGGCCCTCAGGCCCGAAGTCTCCGGGCGAAAAGGTATGTGTTGGCAACCCTGTCTTGAACTAATTTTGCGGTTTCACGCGTCATAATAAATTTTATTGGCCTACAGAGCAATGTTCACGAACATTTCTCGTTGAGCCATAGTTCCGTTTTTGAAATCGAATCAGATAACACTGTTCGACAAGGGTTTTTTTCTTATGCGGCATTATGTGTTTCTAAGGGGTTTTGACATGGGAAACTCAAATACGAAATCAGAATTTTCGTATCAGGCATAGTTTTTTGGTTATTTGAAAATAAGTGTTTTATTTTCCGTTAATATATTGAATGGGGGCGATTGCTGAAAAATTTAGTAGCAACAGGTGGCAACATCAGCTCTTGTGTAATACTAAATCAATTTTATCACCATATTCTCTTTTAAATATCCTACGTAAATACCCCGCACCACATCTCTCACCAACAAAAACTGCGAATGCATTCGACGAAGGCATGCCTAACGGCTCCATTAGACTACTGACAGTAAATTAATCAGCTGATTGGTGGTGTTTACACATTTTTGGTGATGTTTACACATTTGGACAAGTTGTCAGTAGTCTAATGGAATCTTTAGTCATTGTATATATATACCACGTTGTTCAGATAACCTATATACCACTTTGTTTTGATAATCTCCAAGTGATTATAGCAATATAGAACTGATTCTTTGTTGGACTGAATAAAATATTTTTGTGTGTCATGTAAGTGCATATTCCTCTTTCCACAGCAATTCAAACATTAATGAAATCCAACTTTTCTCTAGAAAATATCTCGTCGCCGAGCTTGTCGGAATAATCCAGACAGTTTTTGCTACATCTGCGGAGAATTCACGCTTGCAAGACATAAAAAGAAAATTTCTCCCGTTATAAAGAAGGCTAACAAAAATTACTTTGGAATGGAGCTTGGAGATCAGGACAAGGACTGGGCGCCACATATTTGTTGTGCTACTTGTTACGTGAAATTAACAAACTGGTGGAATGGTAAATCTTCCATTTTGTTTGCAGCCCCAATGTCTTGGAGGGAGCAAAAAGACCACATAACAGATTGTTATTTCTGTCTCACTAATGTTACAGGCTTTACAAGCAGGAAATCAAAGAAACACATCGTTTATCCAAATTTGCTGTCTGCAACCAGACCAGTGCCACACTCTCCCAGTGATCCAGTGCCCTCAAGATTAACAATTGAAAATGATACATATAGTGAAGATGGAAGTGTTGGCCAGGAATTGCCATCTTCTTCTCCTGAAAATGATCCCACGTATCAGAGTACAAGTATACCAAACCGATTCTTTTTAACTCAGGCATATCTAAATGATTTAGTTCGCGACTTAGGCTTAAGTAAACAAAAGTCAGAACTGCTAGGATCTAGGTTACAGAAATGTAATCTGCTCCATGAAGACACAAATGTTACTTTTTTCAGGCATAGAGAAAGTACTTTTCTTCCTTTTTTTACAAATGATAAAACTCTTACCTTCTACAACGATGTGTGTGGCTTAATGAGAGCTCTAGATTTTGAATACGATCACCGTGAATGGAGACTTTTTATAGACGCCTCCAAAATTAGTTTAAAGGTCCTTCCACCACTTCATATCAAATTAGGTCTCATGAAGCAATTTGTGAAGGCAATGGATAAAAGTGGAAGAGGATTTATGTACCTGTCAAGCAAATTCAATCGTCTTTCAACAGCAAAAATTAAGGAAGGAGTGTTTGTTGGCCCCCCAGATTAGGCAACTGCAAAAGGACCATTTCGAAGGATGTCTGACGCCAGAAGAAAAACAAGCATGGACGTGTTTTAAGAACGTCACAAGAAACTTTTTAGGAAAACGGAGAGCTCCCAACTACAAAGAATTAGTTGATGATATGCTTGTTGCATACAAAACCTGGGATGCAACATGTCCTTGAAAGTGCATTTTTTGCACTCTCATTTGGATTTATTCCATGAATGCTGCAGCGACATTTTTGATGAACATGGTGAAAGGTTCCACAAAGACATTCTAACTTTAGAAAAGCGATACGAAGGAAAATGGATGCCTACTATGCTCGCTGACTACTGCTGGAATATTGTACGAGAGTGCAAAGATGTTCAGCATAAAACAAAGAAATAACATTATTAACTAATGGAAAATACATATTTCTTGTTCTTATTTTTCATGTTTTAAGATCTACTAATATCGGGTATTATATTAAGAAAAGCTTCTGTGGAATTAAATAAAGTTTACATAACATTTATGCAGAATGTTTTTCAATGCAACATAAAGAAAGATGCAACATAGTAATTCCAAATTACTAAAAAACTGTGCCTGATGAACAAAATCTAAAAACATATTTAAAATCATGATATAAATAGCCTTATCTCAATTCAGATACTCAGAAAAATGAAAATTTTTTTTTTGTAGAACAGTGTAATCTGTGTATCAAAATAAAAGTAGAATATTGTAACAAATGTCGAGAGCTTTTAAACTTATTATCATTTTTTTTTTAAATCTTAATCATTTATTGAACAAAATGATAAAATGTTAAATTGCCATTTATACTGTTTAGTAAGCACATAAGGCGCTTTTTTCAAAAAACTTAATCTGATTGAATATAATAAAACTAAGTGATAATAAATAATTAACATTAAAAAATAAAGGAAAAATAACAAAAACCTTAACTGATTAGAAAAAGAATTAATTCAAAGAAAGTAGGGTAATAACTTATCTACAAAAATTACATTTGGTATACATTATATACTAAAATATTGCTATTAGAATAGGCTTTATGGAATAAAAGAAGCTTGTGGTCCGTAAATAGTGTTCCATTACGAAAAGAACGAAATATGTCAGAAAGACAAAAATATTTACCAGAATAATCAAAATCAAGTAAAGAATTAAATTTAGAAATACTATTATTATTAAAATATTTAAAAACAAAAACTAATTTTATTTTTAACAACAAAATTATCTATCCTATATCTATCTAGCAAAATAGGACATTTTGCTTTGTTATAAAGCAAATAATTGTTTTTATATTTAAAAGAACCAATATTTCTGTAAAAATTTGCAGCACTTCGAAGAATGCCTCGTTCAAAAAGTTTTAAAATTTCCATTTGGTGAGATGATAAATTTGGAATTTTGCACCAAATACTTGAAGCGTGTGTCAAAATTGGCCTGATATAAGATTTGTATAAGTTTACTTTGATATGTGGTTGAATAAATTTAGAGCGAAGAAGTCGATTAAGGGCATATTTGGATTTTCTAGCTTTAAAAACAATACTTTTAACGTGGTGAATAAATTTATTGTTTCTGTGCATAAATAAACCAAGAAATCTTATATTATGTTTAGATCCAATATAATGACCGTTAATTGAGATTTTCATGTCTTTACAATTTCTTCTCAGCTAACTTGTAGTATCCTGAACTGAACCAACAAAATGAATCATTTCCGTCTTATTTTCATTTAATATTAACTTCCATTTTTGGGAATATGAAACTAATTTCGCAATGTAAATATTAATTTTATTTTGCGCAATTACAGCATTATTATGAGTAAAAAAAATAGATGTATCGTCAGCATACTGAATTGTTTGAACATGTGCCTCGGGTGGTAAATCATAAAGATATAAATTAAATAAAATGGGAGAGCAAACAGAGCCTTGAGGAGTTCCAGAAGGCATATTTGCAATACAAGAGTAGTGATTACCCAATCTTACTGCAAAAGAACGATTTGTCAAAAAACTTTATATGAGTTTAATTAAAAATATTGGGAAACCAAGTTTACCAAGTTTGAAAATTAGGCCATCATGCCATACAGTATCAAATGCTGCTTCCAGATCTAAAGAAATAAAAGATGTCGCCTTACTAACGTTCAGTCCTCGATCAATGTTCATTTGAAGTTTGCCAAGAGCATGGTCAGTTGATAAACCAGGAAGAAAACCAAACTGATTTGGAAATATATCAAGCTTTTCAATATGTAAGACCATTCTTTGCGTTAAGATACGCTCGAATAGTTTTGAAATGCAGTTTAAATTAGAAATAGGTCTCCAGTTTGTTAGAACAGATATATCCTTTTTTGGTTTTGGTATTGGAGTAATAAGAGCTAATTTCCAACAAGAAGGAAAGTAAGATGAAGATATAAGATGGTTAAAAAGAATAGTCAAAAATATTATTATATTTGGCGAAAAATCTTGTATTAGATAGTATGGAGTGCCATCAATACCCGTAGACTTTTTGTTTGGTTTTTTTGAAATAATATTAGAAACTTCAGTTACTGAAGTTAGAATATCTTATTGTTCGTCGGGAAGATTTTCATTAATGAGCATAAGCTCGCGATCATCCTTAATGTCGGGAGTAATCGTTTCATCAAAATGAATAATAGAAAATGAATTTAAAATATAGTTAATACAATTTTGGACCGAATGAGCCTCAACTGAATCTAAATTTGTAGACAAATTGTGATTTATGGAAAAGTGATTAGAAAAGGCATTGGCTATGGTTTCAGTTCCAATAAATTCAAAATTTTTATCATCATTTCCAAAAATTACATTAGGAACTTTTGACCTTTTTTTGCAGCCGGTGTAAAATTTAACGGTAGAAAAAGCATTTCTAGTGGTATTAGTGTTTACCAAAACATTTTTCTAATAGTTGTTCAGATCAAAGGAAATAGCATTAAGAAGTATAGAAGAGGAGGAATTGGTACCTCTTTGCAAGTTTCTATGCAATTTTCTTTGCAATGAATGATGCAGTTTTTGAATTTTAATCGTTGAATTTTTATCGACAAAATAATATCATTAGGTCTTATCACTTCAGTTGGTACAAATTTATCAATAGCTTTTTTTAAGAATATTACCAAATTTTTCGGAAATATCTACTAGCTCTTCATGCGAAAGATTATCACTGGTAGGAATATTAATTTGATTAATATGATTTTCTATAAATTTATTAAAGCGATTTGGATTTGTATAGTTACATTTTTTAAAAAAAAGGTATTAGAAACAAAATTAGTAGAGAAATTACCACTTATAAAAATTTGTATAGCATTATGATCAGAAAAGGAAGGAAGATTAGTATTAATATTAGTATTAATATTTGAAAAAGAAAACGGAAATTCGCTGTTAAAATAAAGTTATCAATAAATGATCCAGAGGGAGAGTGAAAACAAGTTGGAGACTTTGAAGATAATATAACAACATTTGTAATGTTTTCAATATTTTTAAGATGCTGTCCAAGAACATTAATAGATATGTCTCCGAAAGTAGAATGCCTCGAGTTGAAATCACCGCCAAAAATGAAATGTGTATTAAGATGAAGAATTTGTAAAAAAATGTTAAAATCAACATAACCAGGGTGCACGTAAACTGTTGCTATGGTAATCCAATAATTTCCTAAACGAACATCAATAAAAACTATTTCTATGCCACCCACCGTTATTAAAAGTTTTGTAGTTTCTAATTTTAAACTAATTCCTGATTAGAATTGCTACATCTCCAGAACCGTTCCTATTACGCTGTGCAACACATTTTTATCTAATGGAAAAGCGGATAACACAGGATGATAGTACTAGTGTGTAGTAAGAAAACCCTAAGAGGAATTTGCGAAGTTAGCTCGCTTTTAAAAGATATAGGCATTAAAAGTTTGCCTCTTGCGGCGTATTTTTTAAAAATAAAGTGCTCATTAATTTTTTCGAATTTCAAATTCTAAGGGGTCTCAAAAGTTACATGGTGGTCAAGATCTACAAAAAAAACATAAAAAGAAAAAAAGTATGTCTTCCTTTTACACGAAGTTGTTTTTTGAGAAAAATAGTAAAAAATAACGATCTATAAATGCTTTGATTTTTGTAAAAAAAACTACATATGTATGTCTTAAAGCAAAATTAAATACAGACCTTAACTAAGAATATTTCGCCAAACAAAATGCTACTCTCGATTTCTACCCATTTCTACTCATTGTCCTCTGTGAGAGATACTCGAATCCAAAGGTACACTCGAAAGCACAGAACTTTTGATTGTTATCTGATTGTCTAAATGTTGGTGTTATAGATTGAAGTGTTTACGTTTTCTTTAAATTTGGCGAATTAAATATTTGCATATTTTTCGCAAATGCATTTTCTTGTTTTAGAGAAATGTATTTTGAATGCATTTTTATAAGTTTTTCAAAAAAATTAAGATAAGGTTTTATATATTTTTGGCATCAGAAGTGGTACCGAAGATAATTTTGTGAATTTGGGTTCTTAAAATATTTCTGAACGAAACACTGTCTGAAAGTATTTTTTAAAAACACCAGGTTAACACCAAGACTACGATTCTTTTTTGTGTTTCAATTTTTAAAAAAATTTTTCTGCTTAGCATGAAATTTATTATTTCGCCAAAACACCTCACCAAAATGTTAAACTAAAATTTTGAGTTGATTTAACAATTGCTTTTAAGATGTGTTTTTAAAAAAAATAATAACCTTAAAGTTATATCTTAAATATCTGAAGAATTCATAAAGCAAAAATTATTTTACCACTTCTGATGCCTGAGATATAAAGCCTTATATTAATTTTTTTCAAAAAGTTGAAAAATTGCGTTCAAGAATGCTTTTCTCAAAAAACAGTAAATGCATAGGCAAGAAATGTGCAAATTTTTAATACACCAAATATAAGGAAAACGTAAACACTTTAATAAATACCACTAAAATTAACACAATCAGATAACAATCAAAAGTTCTGTGCTATTTCGAGTGTACCTTAAGATTCGAATATCCTTCGCACAGGACACTGTGAGTAAAAATCAAGAGTGGCATCTTGCTTGGCAGGATATTGTTAGTTAAAGTCTATATTTACTTTTGCTTTAAGACATATGTAGTTTTTCTTACAAAAATCAAAGCATTTATAGATCGTTAATATTTACTGTTTTTCTCAAAGAAGAAGTTTGTCCTTGCGGGAGAGGGAGACATCCTTTTTTGGGGGACCACCCTATGGAACTTTGGAGACCTCTTAGGATGAGAAATTAAAAAAAGAATTTTTAATTCGATACGCCCTTATGAGCACTTCATTTTTAAAAAATACTCTGCAAGAGGCAAACTTTCAAAGCCTATATCTTTAAAAAGCGAGCTAACTTTAAAAAACCCTTTTAGGGTTTTGTTGGTCTAGATCAGTACCATTGATCTGTGTTGGTCACTTTTTCGTTAGATTCCATGATCCTTGAATTGTCGCATTGTGTTATCTACATTAAAAAAATTGTAACCATCATATTGAAAAGAATAATGTTCATCTAATTTAGTTTCTTGTAGTAGATATACGTCAGCAGAAAAATTAGCCAAAAAATTCTTAAGTAAAAATCTGCTTTCATATCTGATTAAAGAATTGACGTTGAGAGAGATAATTTTGAAACTCATTTTTTGATGGTATTAAAAATTTGAAATATTTTAGAAAGAGGTTCAGCAATTTGAGAAAACATTGCGAACAACTGTGCTGTATCAGCACTAGCAGAAGGGGAAGAATTACGGACCACTGCAGCATAACTCTTATTAACATTTTTACTACTTAAATTATTAACTTTAGCCTTAAAATTAGAAAATTCATTAGAATTTGTATTTTTTTTTTCAATTAATGGCGAAATTTTGTTTTTAAAAAATGAACAATTTTTAAGATCGTCGGATGGAGTCATAGCAGTTTACACAACCCAAAGGAAAATTTGCGTTTAACTTACGAGGACACTGCTACGCTTCAAGAACAATATAAAGAAGATCACGCCTTAAGTGCGCAGAATTGGCAATCAGCTGCGCAGGTCTACGTCATAAGTGAAAATACATCCAAACAAAAATATCACATAAACAACAAACGAAACTAAGCAAATGAATCTGATTGGTTAATTGGGAAATAAAAGAAATGCACACATAGAAACAGTCAAACTGCTCTCAAAATAAATCGAACAACATAGACCCCTTTTATATTGATGAAGACTTGAAGTCAAGTTTCAGAGTTTGTAGGCAATTCGCCGCACATCGGAAGCGACGGAAGGGAAAAAGCAACTTGAAGCTGTACCGGCAATTTTTCGTATTCCTTTTGTTATTTTCGCGTTGTTGGCAGTGCTTTTTATTTTATTTTTCGCATATCAATGTGAGTTTGTCAGACTTCGGTTGCAATAAAATTGTTTTTCATTTAATTTAATTTCATTTTGCATTAAATTTTTAAGCAAAAACATTTTGTTAACTTCCATCGTGGTAAAAAATTAAAATTTAGTTGGCAAATTTCTATAAATTATAATTCATTTGCTTGCTACCTATCTCATTTTATTTTTGGAAAACAAGGAAAGAGGACAAGAAATTGAATTCAAGTCTTGACCAATGTGAAAGCTTTCGTCAAGTTCAAAAGAGAACGTCAAAAAAACTTGACTTCAAGTCTTGATCAATGCAAAAGGGGTTATAGCTTTTTTTTGTGAAGGGGTCAACACGGAAGTTAACACCCCAATAAGATATAAAATTTTTATCAAAAATAGTAATGAAAAATATTAAAATTTTTTCTGTACAAGCGTTGTTTTTTGATTTAAAAATATTTCTTTTAAAAAAGCAAGATTTTACAAGAAAATGAGGAGATTTTTAAATCGAATACCCCTATTAAAAATTTTTTATTACGTTTTTTTCAGTCAGTTTGACTCTCTTTTCTCTTGCACTTCTGACGTCACATGCACGTGCTCACAAAGAGAGCGGCCATGCGCAAGGCGGAATCTTGAATACATAATTCTTGGCTGCGCTTGATGATTTTCAACACATTGGACACATCTGTATTTATAGTGACATTGACCTGCTGTGTGGTTAAATCTTTGGCAGTTGTGACATTGAACCAACTTACTAGCTCGCATTTTCTCGATTTTAACACCAAAAAAACCAATTGTTCTGATATTAATCAACTAATCAACTACAATACGATATAAAATGTTGTGCGTTCTATTAGGATTGCACAAAGAGAATAAATTATATCAAGAGGAGCAGAACTCAATGTTCGCTCTTGAGAATTATTTCAAGACTACAAAGATTGGGTTCTGCCGTCGCACTGCTAATGTTGTTCTGCCGACGTTCTTGCTGACTGTTTCGGGCAGAGGTATTTTTAAAATTATGTGTGCACAAGCGAGCTGGGAATACGTTTGTTCTTTTTAGATTGCTTTGGCCTTTTTCTTCCTATTAGAATTGCGATCGTTTTGAATATTTTATTGAAATTAGGAAATTGCAAAAAAATTGTCAGCTTTGTTTTGGCTGAGCTTTGTTTACATTTTTTTGTCCTATATTTTTAAAGGAAAGATTTCTGTGCAAAAGTGAGCGACAACAAGTTTTGTTATTTTTACCTTTTTCTTCTTACTAGAATTGCGATCATTTGGTACATTGTAGCAATTTTTTTTTATATTGACTCTGTTATTTTGTGTTGTAGCTTGTTATGTATCTTCAGGTATAGTATGCCTATAACCATGCTGGTAAGCTTGAGAAGTCGTTCTTTCATCGTTTGGAAAATCATAATTGTTATTACGAGTTTGAGTTAGGTTATTAACAGCAGAGGATCGAACATTAATGTGATTCATCTGTTCAGAAATTGTTTTTTGCAGAGATGCAAACTCATTCATAAAAGCATTGCTGGTAGGCTTTCAGCTTCATGCCTATTATTTTTTTCTTCGGCTGCATGGCAGCTTGGCTTGATATTATTATTAGACTGGTTTTTATCAGCTTGAACTAAAGGACCATTTGCATTCGTTGAAGAAGCAAGGTTCGACATGGCGTCAAAAGGTTCACTAGCGTCGGAAGAATAAACAATTGGATTTTGTGGTAAATTTCCCACTGGGCTACATTCAATTCTTGGCTGCTCTACGCCAAGATTTCCAGTATTTTCATCTTTTGTATAATTAATTCCCTCACCTGATTTGTTAATACTATTTTGAGAGCATTTCATTTTTATCCCTTTTTTGACCATAACGAAAAGGCAAAATATGTAATTAAAAAAAAATGTATACTTTATTGATAAATGTATGGGAATGTGGTTTTCAATTTGGCTATGCGATTATAAATCAGAGATAAAATTATAAAGCAGTACAAATCACTGACCCAGTTAAAGGCAATAAGGAAATTAAAACTAAATTAAATAATATTATTGAAAAAAAAATATAAAATGCTTCAAAGTCGTCGCATACAAAAAACCGAATTAAATAGGTACTTTTGTGACTTTACGCTTTCAAAACACATAAAAGTAATGAATATAAATAAAAAAAAAAAAGATTCAGCAGTTGCAGCGACAGCGTTTGCTGCAGAAACTTTAGCTATCGGACTTACTTCTGTATATAATCTAACTGCAAAGGTGTAGTAGATTCGAATAAAGTGCAGTGATAATTATCTTTAATTTCAGAAATCACGAAAGCTTGACTTATCTATATGATTGACTATACTTGACTGATTTGTGTCTATTATCGCAACTAGGGTCGTCATAAAAAAAAATCAAAACTAGCCACTTCGTTGGGCGCCAACTTTATTTGTAGCAATTTTTTTTTATTGTGTTTTTGAGTTTAATTAGTTGAAGATTTACCTCTGCAACAGGTTTCTCTTTTTTTTTCTTTTGTTCTTTAATAAATCACTTTTTAACGTAATTCAACAAAAATGTTGTTATAATGATTTTACTTTAATAAAAATACTTTAACGATATCTGAAATTCACGTGGATTGAAGTAAGTAAAAGTCGATCTTGTCGAGTTGATGACCACAGGAAAAGAGATCGCTTCTCGAGGCATAAGTTTTGTAAGTATATTCTTCTTCTTTTTTTTTCCTTTTTTTTTTTTTTTTGCTTACGGTTTAGTTCCGACGTTTCTCAATTAATTTAAAGAGTACTAAAATTAAAGTCGTTTCACACTATATTCTCATTGCTACTAAAGTTATTGTTATAGATCTCTTAAATTTTTTTTTTATTTGAAGTATTATAATAATATTATTTAAACTTGTTATATCGGACGCTCAAAACACTATAAAATGTAGGGACTAATGTGAAAGCAATGACCAATCTGACAATTCTTGGCACCATTATTATTTTTTTTTTCTATACATAGATGTCATATTTTTTTTTTTTTGCTCAAATATAAAACAAGACATAAATATTCTGCTTAAAAGGGACAACCGTCACAACATTTAAGGAATTATGAATGAAATGAAGCAGACAAAGATTTCCTTGAATTTACCAATTTGTCGATATTCTAATGTTTTGATTCTAAACTTTTTTTGGCTGAGTTGTATTTACATTTTTTTGCTACATTTCTACAAGGAAGGTTTTTCATGCAATTGCAAATATTTTATATGAATATATTTTAATTATATTTTATTACAGAATTTTAGCTTTCTATATCGATCATTTGGTACATTGAAAGAAATATTGGTGAAATAAACTAAAATGCCTTTCTTTCTTTACCAATATCGAACATATTATTGTATTTTTTATTTATATTTATTTATCAAATACTACATTTTTGCATTTCTGCATAATTTTTTTATTTTGTTAGAAAGAGACAGTAGGTTCAAAACCAGTAGGTTCAAAACCCTTGCATATTTTTTTTTATGTTGTCAGAAAGATACAAAAGGTTAAAACCAGTTTTACCCTTGCATTTAGTCATTGTACATACGTTTTGTATGGCAAATGGCATGCCGTTATAACCCGGCAAGTACACATTCAACTAATCGCTTGCGATTCAGATTTTTTCACTAATATACTCACACATTTAGTGTACCAACAGCTCAAATGTGTGAGTGTATTAGTGAAAAAACGTGAAACGCAAGCGATTAGTTGAATGTGTACCTGCCTGGTAAAGAGACAAAAGAAATTTGCAGAAACTTCTTTCTTTGTAGTTTCGTCAGCAAATTTAGTTTACATTTGTGATTCGAAGTGAAAAGACGTTTCTGTTTATTTTGTGGAAATAAAAAAATAAAATAAAAGTGAAATGGTAGCTGGTGAATGGCTTACTCCACGACAACTAAGCGCACTATCGTACGAAGAACAGCAAGTATATATTCGTCAAACGCTTGAAGAGAGCCAAGAAGAAATAAGTGACCACGATTCAGTAGTTGGTGACGAGGCTTTAGATGAATGTGTAGGTGATATTGGTGGTGATGACTCAGAATTTGAAGAGCCCACGTTACCAGAATATGACCCAGAGGACGACAGTGATTCTGATGAAGAACTTGAAGATGCACCAATTGAAATTGGGGAATATTTTACAGTCAGAGATGGTAATGTTTGGTCTTCTATACAACCACACCCTGTAAGATTCCGTACGCACAACATTCTAAGAAGTGCACAATCTGAACCAGTACGGGCAACACAAGGTTTGAGCATTGCAGAAACGTTCAAATTGATAATGTTAGACGAAATATGCGACATAATTATTCGTGAATTAAATCGAAAGGCAAGGCAATTCTTTGATGATGACAATGCAAAACATCCAACAAGAGAATCGAGATCATGGATTCCCATATCAGAAAGTGAATTTGATGCATATTTGGGCGTACTTTTGCTAAGTGGCGTTACACATTCTGGTTACGTGCATACGAAAGATTTGTGGAATACTAAATCACATCCATTATATCGTGCTGCAATGAGTGTACGACGATTTTGGGAAATTAGCCGCTTCATTCGTTTTGATAATGGAAACACACGCCAGCAACGTAAACAAACTGACAAAGCAGCAGTAATATCGAACGGTTTTTTTGATGCTAAACAGCTGTCTTCTCATTATACAACAGAAACGGTCGGTCCTAAGAAGAAGCCATTGCTTATATTGGACTACAACAAAACCAAAGGTGGAGTTGATAACATGGACATGTGCTTGTCCGAATATAGTACCAAGCGGCGCACAAATAGATGGCCCTTTGGCTTTCTTTTATAATATTGTGGACGTTGCTGCGTTTGCTGCATACATAATATACGTTGACAACACCTGAAGTCATATACAAGCCGCTGTAGGATGTTTCTCCATCAGCTAAGCGAGTAACTATGCAAGTCAGAAATAGAGAGAAGGGCGAATAACAGCAGAATATCCAGAGTTTTTTCAACGCGCAACGCCATCGAAGCCATGATAGGTAGGCCCATCCAAGTTGTGGATGCTGGAGCACATGAAGCGGAGGAGCGTGATAGTACGGGACGCCTAAAAGTAAAGGGGAATTGCTACATCTGCTCCAAACGACACCCTATTCGTAAAGCATGCACATTATGCAACAAACCAGTGTGCGCAGAGCATTCCAAAGACTTGCCGCAATGCGATAGATGTAATTGAATTTCAATAATTTTAAATTTTTTCGTAGTTTTTTTAATATTTTTTTCATAAGTATTTTATAATTTATAATAATTTTTATACCATAAGTATTTTTTTTCACTCAAAATAAACTATACTTTTCAATTATATTATCATATTTGCATGCGTTTTACTATACATACCCAGGTATGTATGCTGTTGACGTAAGGGTGCAACTTTGTAAATGGGCTTTATCTACCATACGGATGATCCAATCCTAACCAAAATTGGGACTATTGCGTAAAACAGTTTTCGCTAGGATATCACGAAATTTCAAGTCGATCCGATTATCCAGTTTAGAGCTACAGCTCACAGTACTTTGTCTCATAGGAATAAATCAAGATTTTTGTTGTGGCAGATCCTAACAAAATTGGTACCGTTTTTTTGCCAATTGAACAATTTTTGTAGACTCTACAGCTCCTTAAAGTCAACCATTTTTATGCATTTTGATTGTTGTGGAATATTTGATTTTGGACATCCTGCAAAGAAAAAATTGCTGTAAACGCAATTTTTGCCCGATTCTTTTGTTTTTTAATTTTATTTCAAGACTAATATTGTAAAAATAAATCAGTTTTAATATATTTTAAATTAAGCT
Source organism: Dichetophora obliterata (assembly GCA_963920525.1). NCBI lineage: Eukaryota > Metazoa > Arthropoda > Insecta > Diptera > Sciomyzidae > Dichetophora > Dichetophora obliterata. Next base: position 127,113,394 of record OY986439.1, read on the forward strand.
AAAACTAAAAATATGAAAATTGTCCAAAAATAAAATTTTTTTTAAATATTTTTCAAAAATTTGCAATTTTTGAGAGAAAAATAAAAAAAAAAAACATCAAAAAACATCTCTTTAATTTTTTAATATATTTTAATATACATATTTATCTTTCAAATTCCAAAATTTGATATCTGCCTACGTCCGCCCTTCGGAGCTATCGCGTTTTGAAGAATAGTCTAAAAATCATATTTTCTTTTAAATAATGGAAATTAGTAATTTGCACATCTTACAAAGAAAAAATTGCCAAAATTGCAATTGTGGCCCAATTCTTTTTATTTTTAATTTTTCTTCAAGATAAATACTGTATAAATAAATAAATATTAATATGTTTAAAATTTAGCTGAAAGTAAAAAAATTAAAATACGCCAAAAAATAAATTTTTTTGTAAATATTTTCCAAAAATTTCAAATTTTTGAGAGCAAATTAAAAAAAAACAACGAAAACATCTCTTTTATTTTCAAATATATTGTTATTTATGTATTTTTCTTTCAAAATTTCAAAACATATTAACCTTTTTTATCCGTATTTTAGAGTTATCGTATTTTGAAAAATGGTCAAAAAATCATATTTTCCTCTAATAAACGTAGCATGTAGTGAGGAGTTTACTCCTTTGAAATATAAACAAACATATTTATGGGTGACTAATTTCGAAAATGACGTCCAAATGAAGTCAATTTTTTTTAATAATCGTTTTCATTAGGTAAAAAACTAGTATGTTTATTTCTATTAAATCATTAAATGTTTACTTTTAAAAAAATTAAGACTTAGATCATTTTTAAAGTAATCTGTATGAATTGTACTCTACGCTCAAAAGTAAGACGTATCAGTTTGCAGAAAATTGTTTTTTTTAAGAGGTTCTTTAAATAGTGATTTTAACTTATTATGTTTGTAAAAGTAATTGGAGTATGAAAATCTATTGTAAAAGTTGTAAAAGTAAAAGTAAAAGTAAAAGTAAAAGTAATTGGAGTATGAATTCTTTTGTAATTGTTTGTTAAAATGCTGCTATTAAATACAGGTTAAAAATAAATAATGACTATTTACGTTAAAATGTAGGGCATTCTCATGCTTACTAATGCCAACATATTTGTTTTTACCGTATTTTTCTCAGGGAAAACATTACAAAGATTTTTAATTTAAAATGCCAATAATGATTACTAATAACGATTTATTTAATTGTTGGATTTCTGCCGGTCCACGCAATAAATATTTGTTTTTGAAGTCATTTGTTAAAGATAAAATTTGTAAAATCCCATACAGTGAAGAAATAATTGATGAAAATATTAAGTTTTTTATATTGCAATTGGAAACGAAGTGGAAGCAGTGCGGATATAGTAAAAGCAAGCTTATTAAAAAGTATTCCAATTGGTTAAGTGCCGAAGCAATTGTTATTTCTGATCCAAATAATGTACGCAAATAAAAATAAAATTTAATATTAGCGCAGTTAAAAATAAAGTTTACATTTCAGCAACCAAGCACAAGTCGCGGAAGGCCTGAAAAGGAGTTCCATTTGTTATCAGAACAAATGAAAAAAAGGAAAGTGGCTCACTTATTATCTGATTATTCTGAAGACGAATTACAATATGCATCAGAACTTGCTTCAAGAAAAAATAATCATGGTTCGAATATTAACAGTCAAAATTGTCTATCAGTACAAATGGCTTTGTCACTGTACTTAGATTTGGATCTCTCGGAAGAAAAATATAATATTCTGCGCAACACTGTCAACGTCTATCATAAAAATTTATCTCCGAGTTTGTATGCGATGCAAAATTTTAAGAAACGATTAGTACCATCTATTGAAGCTTCGGAAAGTACTGCAGAAGTTCGCTTACAACCACTTTTGCGGTTTACAGCTAAAAGTGTATTAGAGCTCTGTAAAGATGCAACAGATAAAATGACTCTTATTTGCAAATGGGGTATGGATGGCAGTTCAGGTCACAGTCGATACAAACAAAAATTATACTTTATTATAATTACTTAAATACCTATTTTTTGGCATAAATTTTTTTATTTTGTTTTTAATTTTTATTCTTTTAATCAATTAAACAAAAAAATTTAATTTAATAATACAAGGTGAATTTAGAATTAGAAAAATATTTTTTTTTGCAAAAACATATTTTTTTTTACATGAAAAGTAACATTTTCGTGAAAAAAGTGCGTATCAAACTATAAGCATATCTTTTTTTAAAAAAAGATATTGCCATAAAATTTTCAGTTTTAACAAGTTAAGACCTTAAAATTTTCAAAAATATATTTTTATGTTTTTTTAAAATGTTTTTATAATTTTAATATTTAATTGAAAATAGGGAAATTTCAGTTTTTTTAATTTTTAAACCTCATTTATGGCGTAAATACTTGATGTACATAAAATCTGATTCAATTTTTGAAATCAGCAGCCAAAAAATAATAAACATGCCAAATTTCGTAAAGATCGAACAACTCCTTGTATTTATTCCTCACTTTTGTATGGGCTCAAAGTACTGTGCAGCGTTTTGAAAACGCAAAACATACCCAGGTATGTTGCCGTTGACATAAGGGTTAAAAATGTACCTTGTAATACTGTAATGCTATGTAATGCTATGCTTTAAAACATTATTTTTTGGTTATTTTTTATGCAATTGTTTGCGTTTTTCAGGCAATTTTTGTCAGTTGTATGGTAATTTTCTGCAGTTTTAAGGTAATTTTTGTTATTTTGTTTAGGTAATTTTTGCAGTTTTTTAGGTCATCAAAATCAGAGTCCTGTTCAGAAAATGTTTTGTTCTTCTATGCTACCAGTACTATCATGAAAGACTATTTAATTTTGTTGCACTGGTTATTCCAAAGAAATAAATTTTGATTTTTTCAAAATTTTGATTGATTTTTGATTTTGTTGATTTTCGCCTACTTAATGCGGGACAAGCACATCACGACTGATCTTGAGTGTCGTTGACCACCAGGAGAAAATTGCATAGACGGTGGTTGACCACAGAACTACAAGATCAGCAAGCACTTTCTTCTTTTTTTCCCTTTCGATTTGAGGCAAGGCATTATGTTTCCATTATTGTTTTTCCCCTTCTTTCTTTTTTGGTAAAAATCGCTTTTACGTAGCTTATAACTACAAAGTGACTAAAATTGAAGGGGAAAAAACAAAAATGTAGCTTCTTTGTAGTAAAAGCTTATAGAAATTTGTATAAACTGAAATTGAACTTTAAATAGATATTTATGAGTTCTTTTAAATAGAATGAAAAACTATGTAATTTAAGTTTTAATGAAAAATAGATTATTATTTATAGAAACTTTAAATTTGCACGGTAAAGCTATGTTTACACTGAGAGCTAAATGCGCATTTAGAGCATTTACTATATATATTTGTCCCTGTTACTCCTACAATGTGGATTTCGTAAATGTACGAAAAAATTCAAAATTTCTTTCTGAAATTGTTAGCAATATAAATTACAAATATATTTTTTAAACCTTACAAGTCGCATTTATCCAACTTATAGTTGAGTTTTTAACAAACAAAACAGGTTGGATTATTTAATTTAAAATTAAAATTTAAACTTCACTTTACTTAAAAGTACTTAACTTTATTGAAAATGGGATGCACTTAAATAGGTCAGTTCTGGTGGACAGCGCATTAATCAAGAACGAGCTCTGTTTAGAAGGAAATTTAGCCATTTTTGGTATTAATATTCGTTCATGTTGGGTTTTTTTTTCTTCAATTACTTGCAACTTCATATGCAATCTTGTTCTGGTAATAGATTTTATTTTTTTCTTGCAAAAATCGTAGGGTATGCCATAAAAATATTTTTTTACAAAATTATCTTAGGAAGTATTTGTATATCCGAAAACAGATTTTATAAGATAAACATTACACTGTATGCATTCTTTATTACTAATTACTAGTTAACAGTTATCTCCAGTAAGAAAAATTTAGCAGTTGAAATAATAAATTATGAATATCACTTATTTCAGCTTAGAATATAGCGTTGTCTGAATATCCTACAATCTCCAATATGCAAAATTTGGTTCTTTGTTTGTTGAAATCAAATTCATGAAGTTGTTTTAATAACAATTTATCTTAATTCAGTAAAACGGGTTTGCAAATAGAGCATCCGGAAGATGATGAATTACTTGAATTATATTGTCACTATCTTCTTTTGTTCTTTTCCTTTAGTGACTAACGGGACATATTGTCTCAACCCATTGATTCTAGTGTCATAATTTTATTGAGGTTTGTTGATTGAATAATCTGCATTAATTTTAATATCTAGTTTTCCAGACTTTGTTACTTAAACGCCAATTTTCTGACTAATGACCAATTCTGTTCGTTTCACCAAAAACAACATGTTGTGAAGAAAAATGTGAGATTTTTTCGAAAATAACTGTTCAAATAACTGTTGAAGTAAAGTCAAAATATGAACTGCGTGATGTATTATATAAAACTAAGATATTCTTTTGAATTCAAAAAAGTCAGATTAAAGTATACAATATTAAATATATACCATGAGAAAATTTGATATCTTAAAACTATTATATTATAATCCACTGTCACCAAATAATTATTGAAAAAGGACCGTTTTTTGTTAAAGGTATTTTTGTTTCATATAAAAAACAACATGTTCATTTTATTTTATTTAACGAGAATAAAAAATTTTTGAAAGATTTGTAATTTACTAAAAACATGTTTTAAAATAAGCAGTTTTGGGTAATACATTGTTTCATCAATATTAGTTTAAAGATTTTACTAATGGATATCCTGACACCACATCTAGCAGTACTTTCTTAGCAATACCTATTAACTAATGCTCACACACTTTTGCAACTCGCTTTAACTCGTTTCTATACCACACATTGATAACAGTGTAGGTAAATTTTAGACTTTTGAAAATACACAAAAAAAAAACGACGAGACACATAAACTTAATTTTCGGTCGTAGAATTAGTGGCATACTCAGTTTTTCCAAATCAGATCAAAATCTCGAGATATTCAGATTTTTGATATTTGACCTTCATTAGACCTTTATTTATAAAACTTTTTCACAGTTTTTTAACAATAACTTTTTATTTTCTTTTCAAAAACACCTCCGTGAAAATCGAGTTAGCCTTGTTGAATCTATGGTTTTTCAAAAGTTAAGCAACATCGCTTTTTGTTCCATTTTGACAAAATTTCAATGTTGAACGTAAAAACTTTTAAAAAAATCATACAATTTTTTTACTCAAATTAGTGTTTTTATTATGTAAGTAGATTAAATTCTGAAAATTTAGGCAAAATCGGAAGTGGTCAAAATGAATTAAATCCTAAATCATTGCTTGCATATAAAATATTTCAAAATACATACGTCAATGACAACAAAACTTACAATCTACATCTGCCATATTTAATGGAATTGATGAATCGGAAGTTCCATATGGCGAAATATCGGGAGAAACAATATTATGAAAGAACATTTTCTTTAGACTTTAACATAGACGAAATTCTGAGGTATTTCATTCATAGGTTCCTCGGCTGTTTCTAAGAACTGATATTGTATTTTCGAGGTAGTCAGTAATAAAAGGAGATGCTATGAGGTACTGTTGGTTTTCTCTTTATTTATACTACAACAGTAGAGCCAACAGTGCAGAGTTCAGAGCATAACGTAACTCTAGCTGCGTTCCATTCGCTTCAAAATAATCCAGATTATTTTTTTTTACATGCAAAGCAAAAACAAAAATAATAATCATATAACAAATTGGATTATTTTTGCTATCCATATAAAATTGTGATATAGCCTTTATAAAATTTGAAACACAGGTGTCGCACCTGTATATTTCTCTGAGCTGTCATTTATTTTTTTGAATATTCTGTTTGTTTGATACAATGACTATAAGGTAGCTATGACAGCTACCTATTTTCTCACGAGCTGCGACCATCGAATGTTAAACTAAAGAAAACAAAACAAAGCGCGTGTATCACACACATTGGGCGCATTCAGCGGAGCCAACAATTGCACTTAAACTTTTTATATAGTTGCGTAATATTAATAATTAAATTAAATAATTTACACTTTTTCTGACGTTTAGAGCAAAACACATTCAGAAAAAAAACATCGTTCACTAAGGTATCGCTACCATAACAGTTCACAACAGTTTTGAACGACACACGTTCTCATGACACCTAATAACTATTGTATCATGATTGCTTGGTTGAATTTAATTTTGACTGCAACGCTAATGTTTTCTCGTTTTTCTTGCCGTTCCTTTGAGAAAATTTGCTATCGCGATTATATTAAGGAGAAAGGAACGCAGCTTCTGTTAATCAAACAGAACCAGCGTTGCCAGACTTTTTTTTTTTAAAATTTGGAACTTAGAAAACAAAAAAAAATTTTTTTTAAACGAAAAACTGTAACCCTAAAGAAAGCTGTATTTTCAACAAAAAAAAACTGTAACCCTAAAAAACGGCAAGTTTAATTTTGTTGGTATTTATTAAAATGAAAATAATAAAAAACAATTTATTTACAAAAACATAAACAATAACAAAAGCTGTTAAAAAACACTTTGAATAGCATTTGTACTTTTGAATAGATTAAATTTTGTTTTTGAAATTAGATTAAATTAATTTTCGTAATTTACTTGTCAATTTTTTTGTACATTTGGTTTGATTTATCAAATTGAATACAGTTTGATGTATTCTTTTTAAAGAGATATTTTGTTCTCAGAATTCCACAAAGTTATTTCTAAGTTTTGTTTTATTAATATTAATTACTGAAAATATTCTTTCAACATTTGCAGTGGCTATTGGAATGCAAAGAAACTCAGAAACCGTTTTTCCCAAGAGAAGAAATGCTTCACTATAAGCTTTTTTTTTATTTCTAAGTTTAAATCACTAAAATCACTATGACATAATTCGTGCCATTCATCATCAACTTCTTGAAATTCTTCAATGCTTATAACATTTGTCAAATGTCGACTCAATTTCGGCTCTATGAAATAAAGCCCCAGGAAATAAGGCCCCAGGAAATAAAGCCCCAAAACAAAAACGATATAAGGCCCTGTGGGGCTTTTTTCATTATGAAATAACACCCAACAAACCAAATTTTTCTATAGAGCAAATTATCGCATTTTCTTTCTACATCTGTTTTAACGCTACTGCAAAAACTCTAGTGCTTCTAAAACTTTTCAATTTGTTGGTTCTACAAAATCAGGGCTGCAAAGTTTCTACAGTACAGTGTCTTTAAACAAAATAAACTGTTTTTCATTTAAAGCATTTAAGTTCATTTTTCTCCTTTTACTTTCATCTATATTGCAAAACTTTCTATTAAACTGAAAATGATCTGCAATTTCCGAAACTGCGCTGTAAAAGGTGAATCAGACCGGCTGGTTACTTGCTGGTTGTGTGATTCATTTTTTCATATCAAGTGTGCAGCGTTGACTGCGAGGATCTTCGATGCACTCAACGAAAGTAAGGGACTTCGTTGGTCATGTGAAGATTGCAGGTTTACAAACGTTGAGATCTTTAAACTTATTAGACAATCTCGGAAAGGTTTTTTGGAGGTGGCTAAGGATCTAAAGGTAGCACAAGATAGACTGAGTGAATACGAAGATTTGTTTAAAAAGTTTAAAATTATGGATGAAGCCTACAATTCTCCAAAACGTAAACGTTCAAACAAAAATCTTTGTAGTTCAGCTAAAACTACTGATATAGCCATGCCATCGCCCAATAATAATAAAATTATTGAGACTGCAAAATCTATATTTGTTTCTCGTTTTGCAGCTGATACATCCGGTGAAGACGTGTTATTCTATATAAACTCTAAGCTGAATGTTGTAAATAAAAATATCTCTGTTTACAAATTCAATTTTTCATACGAGCGTATTACGTCCTCTTTTAAAACATCTTTGCCTGGTGATCTTTTTCACAAGGTATTGGATCAAAAGTTTTGGCCTGACAATACGATGGTGTTTACTCGAATTTTAAAATTTTTAATCATATGTTTTAAAGCCTTCCAAGTGCATTTCTGAAAAATTTCTCTCAAGTGGTTTAGAAGTTATAGGGGTTCAAAGTTGCAAAAAATTGCCATTTCAAGTATGTATATGAAAACGACCAAATTTTTTAATGTGAAATAAAATGTACAAAAAATGTTTACTTTTTAAAAGGTTTAAATGTGATCTATTAAATGAGATATCAATAAATACAATAATTTGAGTACTTTAAGAAATACGAAGCATAACTCGTCGCTCCAAATGTGAAAATTTGTTCTTCTATAAACATACAAATATATATAGGGTGTTTTTTATAGAGTGATACAACTTTGAGTTGGCATCACTGCTTTATATGACCACCCATTTAACAGCTAATATTTCCTTTTTTTTTTTTGCTTTGACATTTTATCATGGATCGACTTACATCAGAGCAACGCGTGCAAATTGTGGAAATTTTTAATCAAACTAATGGTTCTGTTCGTCAAACTTATCGTGCACTTCGTCCATTTTATCGCGTACATAATCGTCCTTCAGAGCTGCTAATTCGAAGAACAATAGATCGTTTTCGGACCACATTTACTATTACTGATAATGTGCATCCCGTGAGACGCCGAACAGTGCGCACTGAAGAATCTGTAGCCGCTGTACAGTAAAGCATTGAAGATGATCCTAATCAATCAATTCGTCGCCGTTCTCAGCAACTGTGGTTGTGTCCTTCCACTTTATGGAAGATTTTATGAAAAGATCTTGGCTTAAAACCTTTTATGATTCAACTTGTGCAGGAATTAAAGCTAAACGATCATCGTATGCGCTGCCAATTCGGCGAATGGGCTGAAGCACAAATTGATATTGATTTTGAATTTCCATGGAAAATTTTATTTTCCGATGAAGCCTAGTTTTGGTTGAATGGGTACGTAAATTAACAGAATTTTCGTATTTGGAGTGAGGAGAATCCACAAGCTTTTGTCGAAACACCATTACATCCACAGAAAATTACTGTTTGGTGCGCTTTATGGGCTGGCGGAGTCATTGGCCCATATGTTTTCAAAAATGATGATGGTCAGAATGTTACTGTCAATGGTGAACGGTGACAAGAACACAGGAATCCACAAAAATCCAAATAACACCCCAAATATTCATGCTTTTATTTACTAATATCATTTTTGGGGCGTTATTTCATTTTACTCTTAGGGCGTTATTTCATTATGAAATAAAGCCCCATTTTTCAAAAATTAAATAAAGCCTTAAAGTAGGAAATAACTCCCAATTATTTGTGTTGCTCTTTTTTATAGAAATGTTTGGGCCTTATTTCATTTGTAGTTTGGGGCCTTATTTCCTGGGGCCTTATTTCATGGCTCTATGAAACATTTCGATAAAAAAGAACAACACAAATAATTGGGATGTTATTATGGGGCTTTATTTCATTTTTGAAAAATGGGCCATTATTTCACAATGAAATAACGCCCCAAGAGTAAAATAAAATAAGGCCCCAAAAATGATATTAGCAAATAAAAGCATGAATATTTGGGGTGTTATATGGATTTTTGTGGCCTTATTTAATTTTATAAATTAGGGCTTTATTTCAGTGTAAAATAGGCCTCCCAAAATTTCAACACTCCTTGAGGGTCAGACTTGGATACGGTTGTTCTAACAACTTTTCGCTTTTTGTTATTTAAAATCAATTGAAAATTTCTCAATTGAAAAATGGTTAAAAATATGTTGTTTTGATATTTATGCCGCGTAGTGAAGACATAATAAAAAATTACAAAATAAAATGAATTGTGAAAAATTTCATGGTAAAAGAAGGACCAGTGAGCTTCTCCATGTCCTCGATCAAAAAATGATATATAGAAAAAAAAACCACTTATAAAACCTTAACAAAATATGAATAACGGCAAGACACCTGTAAAGCAAGAGTTCACCTTTTGGCGGATGGAAAATTTAACGAAGTTCGCTCTTCACAAGATGAGTAGAAACTTAAATTGGACTCTATTGAAATTACACCTTAGTTACGAAATATAACTAAAGTAACAAAGTTTTCTTAATAACTACATATTTGTATATTAAGATAGATTTACAAAACATTAATTATATCATATAAACTCAAACGATTTTGATACAAATTTATAAAAATATTTAGTACAGGGGAATACTATTTTTTCAAATTCTGTATAAGATTAATGAATTCTTAAAGATATTAATTCATTCATGTCTACAAATTAAAATATTAACAATTTTGGGGTGTTTTAATTTACTATGGGGTCATTATTCATAAGTTTTGGGGTGCTTTTTCTGTAATATTGGGGTATATTCCTCAATGGAACTTTACCTCAAATTTGGGGTCTGATTTCGTTTTAAGATTGAGGAGCCTTTTAAAAAAACTGGCATATTTGACTTTGGGTCCTTAATTTGAGGCCCCAATTTTGAAGCCTCAATTTTGAGGCTTTATTTCGTCGAATTGGGGCTTTATTTTGTAGGGTGTTATTTCATAATGAAATTAAGCCCCATATTTGGGGCCTTATTTCGTTTTTGTTTTGGGGCTTTATTTAACAGAGCCAACAAACTCATCTTAAAGTTTTTTAAAAACCGCATGTTAAAAAATCAATGAAAACCAAATTCACACATCGAAGCAAATTCTATTTGAAGCCTTCCATATTATTACAGCGATGTATAGCGGAAAATTAAGAGATTTTAATGAAACTAAGATCTCATTTATTTCATTTAAATTATTAATAGCATCATTATTTTTTGAATATTGTTCTGGTCCAAAATAATTAAGCAATTATTGCATTTGAATGCCAAGTTCCTGTATTTAGCAAGAAGCTTTATGCCACAATCTTACGGCTTTTTGATTTAATATGAAGATATTTAAGAAATTGTCACTGTCTAGGGGGACAAGCGCCCCCCTGCGGACATCCATGGGATGTGATGCATGTTCCATAATTCTCGAAAGCGAGTGGGTACAAATTGTTTAAGAAAACATTTGCAAGTACTAGGCATATTGGTGTATATACCCAGATAGTTTCAAAAAGTCACATTTAAAAAACAACGTTTGTTAAACTATCCTTTTTTAGTACTCTTGTGCACACATTTTTTAAGAAAATATTTATAATATATGATTCTTTAACTCATTTATGAGCAAAAATAAGCAGAATTTAATGCTATTTTTTTAACTCATTTTCGAACTAAGCGTTCGATTTTTAGAGTCATTTTAGTTTGTCGCATGATTAAAAACTGCCGAACACGATTTTTTTTAGCAAAAATTTGCATAAATGAATTCAAAAAAGAAGTTTTCGTTTGCTGGGTTCCTAATTTGAGAATTTACTGTGATATAATTGAGTCATTAATGCAATTAGAAAAACTATAAAAATTGTTAAAAATTCTTAATTATTACTTATATAACCAAGAAATGATAGAAATAATACGTTACACATTGACTGCAAGAACAGCACGTGTTCAACTATCTATTTTCTCTACTTTTCTCCTTCTTGGGCCTACATACATTGGCGATAACTTCCAAGGATATCTTTTTTATAGTTCATGTTTATTAATTTGACGAATACTGAACACTGAAGCTACTGACAATGTTGCCAACTTATACTGCCACAAGACACAAAAGCGACACTAGATGGCATCACTAGCTATTAAAAAGGCAAAAGAAGATGCTTGTTTTTGACTTCACACTCTGGCGCAGGCATGAAAGTGTTGACGTGGTTCTATTTTTCCATTAAAGTGCCTTTATATCCATTCAAGCTTTTCTTTTATGCACTTCACAAGAGCACTTGTGCTCGTATATATTTAGATTTTTGCCAAAAGGCATTCAAGGTCGACACATCATCCATCGCAATCTGCACCGAGAGCAATTTCTTTTTCATAGCACAAAAAAAAAATCAATAAAATCATCATGATGAATGACATTTTTTGCTGCTATGATCAAATTAAAATAAAGAATAAAACAAAACAAAATTGAAAGGCAACTTAGCAATTTAACTTGAGTTAGAATGTAAAATATTATATGTACATAGATACTCTTTGGTTTTGGATTTTGTCCCATACTCAAGTAGGGGAGCTGGGTCTAGTTGATACAGAAGTAAATTTTAACAGACCGATTACTCAGAAGTTTTAAAATATTTTTATCAAAACTTGCAGTTAGTGTTATTGATATAAGCGGTTCTATTGCTTTAGCATTTTTTGTGGTCCAGAGAATACAGCAATATATGCTTTTCAGGAGGTTTATTATTTTTACCAATAAAAACAAAAATATTTATTTAGAAAAAACTCATTTATAGCAATAAATTCATAAACTTCAGAGGAAAACAGGATTTAAATTATCTTATTTAAATATTATTTTTTATCCATATGTATTTTTTTTTTGTTAATAAATAAAAATGTTCTAAATCATGATATTGACATGGTAGTATGTAGCAACTTTCTCCATATGTTTTTGTTCACATTACTAGCAAGTTTTTTTAAGGGTTCGCATAAAAGTTTTGTAATCAAACTATTTAGGAGTTTTATTTAAAAGGATGAACTACAAAAATACCCAATAGCGTCACAAGATAAAAATGTGTAAAAGCTTCAAAAGCAGTCTAAGAAGGAGTTAAAATGTTCGAAAAGAAGCTCAATTCTTCGATCTTTGATACTTGTTTTTGTAAAGATGCATAAAAAAGCAGCAAGGAATCAAGAATAAAAAATTTGAGCATGCTAAAAATCTGAAGGGAAATTATTATTGTGCTAATAAATAAATTGGCCATTTCACCCTTAGAAAGGACTTTGACCGAGGCTTCTATTGACCAATTGTGTTTTGCGTGTTGTAAAATGTTTGAACAAAAATGATCGAGAATTGGACCTACGAGCTTAATGCCGACTCCAAACAACGTATGTTCTCAGGAAGCTTTACAGGGCAGTTTTTTACTCTCTGAGGCTTGCCATTCTCTGCAGAGTTTCAATTGAAAAAACATTCTGTCTGAGTTGGGAATTGAACCCGGACTACGATAGTTTTTTAAGTTAGGGGCCACCACTCCAAAATAATAAATATATTTCCAAATTAAGAATGTATAATGTTTTCCGAATTTTGTCACAACTGGACCCAGGCTCCCCTATTGCTTTTCCAGTTGAAGCTCTGCAAGTCTCTAAGAATTTTATTTATGCTGAAAGGGAAAATTTCAAAGACAACCCACACAAGACCTCAAAACAAGCACTTAAACAAGAGTTCTCAGAACAATTAATTCTGAGCAAAACATTAATAATTTAATTTTTTCTTTTTAAAAATTAACAACAATTACATTGTGTGCTTATTTGTACCCTTTTTCCCTGTATTTAATAATTTCAACTTTTTTCACTTAATTTTGGTATGAGGAATCTCGTGGTGACATTTGTTTTGCCACTTTACCAAACATTTTATAACAAAATTTTTTTTTTAAGATATGTAGCTCAAAATCAAAAATTAATCAAGATATCGTTGTAGCAAAAGTAAACTGACTAATATGAAAAATTTAATTTTTAATTTTCCATAGAATTTTCATTAGAAAAGAAAATTTTAATTTTTCAGATTCGCAAGTTCACTTTTATAACGGCGATATGCACTTTTTCATGTTGATAGCTCTTAAGCCATTAAGATTTTTTTTTTTAATTTTATTTACTTATTTATTTATTTATTTTATTTTATTTAAATTTTCATTACAGGGAATAATTCCTTACGCTGAAGATTACTAGAATCTTATTTAAAGAGCATAAGTCACTAAATTTCATTCTGGTTTCTTCAGCAAAGTTCTTCCTATTATTCTGACCATCAAGTGAGCCTTCCAAAAAGTCTAGCTTAAAGTCACAGCGCATGAGTAACATTAACAAGTTGAGCATACATAGCGTATGAGTAACATTAATTGCTTTGAATCGTTGAAAGCGGGCAAGACATTCATATGTGGCTCGTCAAAGGTTTAAAGACAATTTCAAATGATTTACCATATATACTTGTTCAACAAAGTTGTTGGCTAGAATAATAGAAATAACTTTGCTGAAAAAACAAAACTGAAATTCTCCATGGTTCACGAGTTATCAACATGATAATTAATGTATGTATATCTTGAGTAATTGTAAAGAAAAAGTTTACGAAAAAGTCTTCGGTAAAGTGGCAAAACGGATGTTAGCACGAGATTTCTCATATTAAAATTAAGTGACAAGCGTGAGCATAAGTGAAAGTGCAGCTATAATAGATTGCCTAAAATTTTTCGTATTATTAATAATTATAATACAAGGTAAGCAGCACTAGCAACAAACACTTTTGCCTTGCATTTTTGTACTTGAATTAGGTAAATCAAGGAATAAAAAATTGTTATATCTAGTTATAAAAGTATACATATATTAGTCTAGGTGGATTTGTATGGTGGTAAGAAGACTGATGTTGCCTGTGCGATTTTCGGTCGGGCATGAAAAGTTATTAAAAAAAGGGGTGCACTTTACCCTACAACACTTTCAATTTTGTGAATATTTTCTTAACGATTTTTTTTCAAACATATGGTGTGAATATAAGGTGGATAGCTTCAGTATTTCAGCTATGGGCGTCCGCAAGGGGGGTCAGGGGTGCTTTTCCCGCTAGACAGTGACAATTTTTTAAATATCTTCACATTAAATCAAAAAGCCGTAAGCTACAATAAAAAAATTTTACGGGAGCATCAAAAAACTTTCTAAATTGTAATTGTAATTGTAGTTGCGCTCAAACTTAGGGATTTTAGAACTTTTTTAATAAAAATGTCGTTTTTAGTTGCAGGAGTGTAAAATTTAGCAGGAAAATGTGTGTAGGAAAACTTTTATATGGAAAAATTCTAACAGCCGTATTCATAAAAAGTTACAAACCTCTTGTAAGCCCTTTGTAAGACACATGCCTAAAAACGTTATTCATAAACGTTCAATAACGAAAAAATTTTTTTGTAACAGCTTCACAAATGAGAGAATTTTAAAATAGGAACAAACCTTCTGTATACCTCCTACAAAGCTATTTTAAATTTGAATGTTCTCAATTGAGAGCAATCTTCTCATTTTGTGACAAACTAAAATGTCAACAAACAAATACATAAATAAAAATAATTGTGTTCTGTGATCAGTGTTACCATATGGGCAGATAAAATTTTTTGCCATTTTTTTGAGAGGGTAGACAGTTTTCCAGTTTTTGCTTAAAAAAATACAGTTTTTTTGATTTTACCCAGTTTTTCAAGTTTTTACGCTTAAAACAATGCTTACTAGTTTAATGAATCAAATATAATAAATAAAATAAATTGTATGTTACTAAAAAATATAAGTAACATTTAAAGCTGCTAATACTACTTTTCACGCCCTTTCAAAAATTTATTTATGTGGTAGCGCTGTTGCTATTATTGTTGCTTTCGTTGTTTCTGTTCTTTTGTCTGCACTCCTCAAGTTTTGACGGTCAATATTTATAAATGAATATATATGCTTTGAAAACTACAAAGAAATTGATGTAAATGATTCCAAGTTTTTAAAAAATCCTAAAGACATTTATTAAAAAGCCGAGGTATATTCGGCTTTAAGCGCTACGCATAAATTATTCGAATCAGATGAAATGAATTTAAAAGAACATCGTATAAAATTTTATGTTGAGCTATGCATTTGTTTACTACAAAAGTTTGATTTTTGGAATGATTTTCTAAAATGTGTCGAACTTTTAACACCTACGAAAATTTTAAAAAGGCAAGATTTCACTTTTTAAAATTTGTGTATTTTTTTACTTTATGTCATCCATTTGAAAAATTGCAAGAAACTGACGATGAGTTGCATGAGTTGCGTCACATTAATTTCAGTGATTTAAATTGACTGAATGAAAATAATATTTAAACTTTTTGGAATGTAGTTTTTGATCAGAAACGTGGAGATTATTCCGAAGTCTTTTCATTACTTCGAAATCTAGTTTATGTTGTTTTAACGATACCTGTAGCAACAGCAAATGTAGAAAGTATTTTTTTACAAATAAATATTAATAAAACTAAAATCAGAAATAAATTAAAAATTCCCACCTTCTGAGGGGTTATTTGATTTTATAAGGAAAAACTAATGGAATTGCACAAATTTCAAACAATCATCAGAAATATTAAAAAAGTTGGATCAAAATATGTATAAAAAATAATTTATTTTTTTCAGATTTCATCATCATTTAATAGTTTGTGACTGTTCGATTTTTCTTAAACAGTCTTTCCATTGCAAAATTTCACAAAAGATTGATATAAAATTTATTTCTGATTTTGGGCTTATACTTTAGATTTGAGAAAAAATGCTTTCTGCATTTGCTGGTGCTTCAGGAACCGATAAAACAGCATAAACAACTTTTCTTTGTAATGAAAAGACTTGAAATTATCTCCACATTTCATAAATTAATCCACTTAAATTAATGTGATTTACTAATGTGTATATAGGATGTAATTTATTATGATCGCATAAATATCGATTCAAATTCAAATAAATATCAATATTTATTTCAACAAATTTTTAAGTTTTTAATAAATTGATAATATAAATGATTTTTGTTTATGAATGCGATTGTTGTTGTTTTGTTTAATTATTAATTTAATTTAAATACTTTATTTCGAATACAATAATAAAAATGTTGAAGCACGCATTTAAAAATATATATTTGTATTTAAATCATATAAAATCAATAAAATATACATTTTAGTTATTTTTTTTTGATTGCCAGCTTTTTCACAAAAAGATAAGTTTTTTTCTGTAAAATTAAAGTTAAAAAAATATGGCAACACTGCTTTTTATTTAAAGTTTAACAAAATTTTAAACAAATGTCTGTCAATATATCAAATGTATAAACCAATTTTTTCTTTTTTAAATTTTTAACCAAATTTCATTCTATTTATCAAAGTCACAAACGAAAATGACAATTGTTCCTATTTTAAAGCATCAGTATTCTCACTTTAACAATAATACTCTTGAGACTCGTTTATGAATACAACGCTTTTAAAGAGTATTTCAACTTTAAAAAGCATTTTAACTAAAAAACGCTTGAAAGCTGTTTTAAAATATTTTTATGATTACGGCTGTAAGTCCTTTCAATAATTTTTGTATGAAGAAATTTTACAAAAAATTCCAAAAAATTTTTTAAATGAACAGAAAAATTAATAAAAAATGTAGATTTAAAAAAAAATGTTTTTTGGTTCTAGCTGGGTGTCGAAACCGCGCTCTCGAAAGCTTACTTTCATTTGTAATGATGCAAAATAATCTGAAGTATGAAGACAGTTGCGGTAGACGAGTGGATAAGATGCCGAACCGCCACATGAGAGGACGTTAATTCAAATCTGGAAATCGTCAAAAGTTTTTTTATTTCAAGTTGATATTTATATTGCTTTTCTTTCTAATGTACATTCTCAAAAGGGCTTCTAGCAGGCTTCTTTAGAGTTGCGAGAGAGGAAGGCCTAGAGAATTTTCTCGTTTCATATCAAAAAGTTAATGCGCTTGGGAATGAGTACGAAAGGTGTAAGAAATCCATATGATGGCCTGCTAGAAGCGCTTCAAAGCATTGCTTTTGCCCACTGGGGAGCTAAGCCATGCCTTTTTAAATAGTATGTTGTACCCGTCGCAGTAATAACTTACGATACCATTTCATTTACCCTTGATTCACAGGAACTATTCAATACGTTTTCTTACACTCAAAAAATTTTGTGTGCAAATATAACTAAAAACTGCGTCCATTCTACGAATATTATTCGTAGTTTTCAATCACGAATAGGATTCGTAGATTGGGCGTAGTTTGGTACATATTACAAATATTTTATTCGTATTCGTATAAAAACAAATGTATATTGTAAGAATACATTTATTACATTAACAAATAACGAAAAACAAAACATTCTATCTGAGCTGGGGCTTGAACCACGTTTTTTTAGCTTACGGGCCACGTACTCTTTCAGTAGACTACGTCCATCTTGCAATCATACATTTCCTTATATTCGGTAATTGTTCAACAAACCTGGCTGTTAGATTTCGGTTGTAAATTTTTTGAACTCAACTAATACTAAATAGAACAAAGCCATTAGTAAATTCTACGAATTTAATCGAAGAAATTACGAAGTTATTCGTACGAGAATAACGAGTTATTCGTACGGAATGATAAGGAATGATATTCCTATTAGTCGAAGATCATTCTGCGGAGCAACAGATGGTAAGAGGCATTTAAGCCAAGAAGAAAACAAAGTAAATAAATTTGAAAAATTAAATTTTTTCCCAAAAGTCGGCTTAAAAAAAATCGTTTTTCTGCTATAAAGATGATCCAATTTGGAGAATTTTTAAATATTTCGTAAACTAAATAAAATTGCTAACAATCTTGCAGCATTTAAATTTTAGAAAATTGCAGCAATCTAGGCAAGGGCAAAGCTTCTAATTCAACAGCGAAAAAAAATTTAGAAAATTCTGAATAAAGTAGGCTAATTCTAGATCAAGTTTTCTTATGACTTAAATTTGTATAGGATACTCGATTTGAAACATTTTTTTATACTTCTTCAAATTCACGTTTTTTAACAGGCGTCCACCCATTTTGAGAATTTTCTGGTTTTTTCGCGACACATGCTTATATTACATCCAGAATTTAGAATCAAGCCTTGCTGGGAGGTTCTGGAATATGTTTACAAAATGAATGGAGCCCAAAACCCATCTATACATGTACCTATTTATATATTTATTCATATGTTTTGAATTAAAAAAATAAATATTTGAAATAATTCATACAATAGGTATGTGTCCAAATTCGATTTTAGTAACTTGCATGCTGCTAGAACTAACTGATGCACGTTGAAAAAAGAAATGAGTCAGTTGATTTCCATGCGGGGAACATTTCAAGAATAGCGACAACTCTTATTTTTAATTTTCCTTTGCGCATGGGTGACAATCTTGACGCGATGTAGAGGCTTAAGTTGCAAAGACACAATGGCTATTGGGTTAGGCTTTGTGGAGCAACGAACTAAAAGTCACCC
This sequence comes from Dichetophora obliterata, assembly GCA_963920525.1. Classification (NCBI taxonomy): domain Eukaryota; kingdom Metazoa; phylum Arthropoda; class Insecta; order Diptera; family Sciomyzidae; genus Dichetophora; species Dichetophora obliterata. The sequence continues at coordinate 127,132,359 of OY986439.1, forward strand.
CTTCATTTCTAAGGTTGTAGACGCCATGCCGAGGGAGATTGCACCGATGGTGCAGGTTCTAGAGGTATAAGATCGCGAATGGTGTCTCCACTGGGCAGCCCACTCCCCGTTGAATATTAGTAGGGTTGGGTGGATAATGGGGATCTCTGTCCGTTCGGTCCGTATATTTCTCCCCAACTCGTGGGATTTTTTATGATTAATTTAAAAAATAACAAAAAGGAAGAGTGCGCTGAGGGGACGAGTCCCGAAGCGGTGGAATCCCAAAAGGATTTAACCGTGGAAGGGTGTGGGAAGCCGCAAGGTAACGGGCCTGGTGGTCGATAAAATTCTGAAAGGCCTGGAATTGTCAGCCAGTCTTGTCGGAGCTGCAGCGCCAGGGAACGAAGCTGAATCCGAGGCAAAGCGGCTCTGTGTTAGGGAGAAGCAGAAGCGGAGCTAGAAGCGAAAGAGGGCGGGCACAACCGCTGGGGAGACTGCTTTGGACTCCCCCGTCAGCAAAATGGCGGACCAATTTCAAAGCATGTTATCCACCTCCACTCCGGAGACGAACGAGCGGAAAAGATTCAGGGATCAGCCTGGACCTTTCGGCAAAGTCGTTACAGGGGCGACTCGAACCTGTGAGTCAGAAGGTGGACAGCTTACGGCTGTTAGCTCTTCGGCTAAGGATGGGGAAGGTGGACATCCTGTAAAGGTTGATAGCCTTCCACATAAAGGAAGGACGATGGAAGCTGGTGGACGACCCCCTCAAAAGTCGATATCCAGTGGAAATCGCGGTGGGCTGATAGCCAGAAACCAAGCGGTAGCAAACCTTTGCCAAAACAAAGAGTGGCGGCCGCAAATTTGCAGGCGTTAGCTGGAGGGAAATCCAACCAGGTAGGGGTTATTGGAAGGGGCCGTGCATTCTATGCTACGGTAGCAGAAAAAGACCTCTTAATGGAATCTCTCGACACCATCAATGAGAGTGATGGCGATGTAGGATTTGTTGGCAATGCAAACTTGGAGGATGGAATTATTCTACTCAAGTGCAAGAACCCATCATCCAAGGTATGGCTGTGCCGAACCGTGCCAAAGCTCACGAACTTATGGTAACTAACGGGTCGACCGACTGTAAGCATTGAGGGACGTAAGAAGGATGTTCATCTTTGTTTACGGTACTTCTGAAAGCAAGGAGGTCATCCTTAGGAGGTTGCAGACTCAGAACCGGTGCGTTGCAGACACTTCTAAGTGGAGAGTTAGTAACGTAGTGAAGTTCGGTGATGCAAAGGAAGGAGGCGTCAAGTTCACCGCGTGGTGCCGGACGGATAAGGTTGAAGCAATCAGGCTGACGGGGGGGAAACTCAACTGCGGCCTTGATCAAGCTCTCATCAAATTCCAAAAGGATGCAAGGTGAGTGCGACATCTTAGCTCGGCCATGGTCGAAGCTTACGAGGTGGCATGTATACTTTCAGTAGACGAGGGTGATCCGACGCCATGGTGGTGCACGGAACTTGAGTCTCTGAAGAAGAAGGTTAGGAAGGCCTTCAATCTGCATATGAGAGGGGGAACCCCAGAAACATGGACAAACTACAAGGCATGGAAAAGAGAACTGAAGAACCTCATACGACAACGTAAAAGGCAGTCGTGGAGAGACTTCTGTTCTGGGAAGGAAACTATATCAGAAGCATGTAGGCTTCAGAAAATGGTTTCAAAAGATCCATTCTCCAAACTGGGAATGATCCGAAAAATGGATGGAACCATGGTAGAGAACCTAGAGGAGTCGATGGAAGTTCTGATGGAGGTGTATTTTCATGGAAGTTTTAAGTCTGATGACCCGTGGAAACCCTTGAAGAAAGGAATGCACAGGTTTGACAGACTGGAAGCCGAAAGGATGATCACTTTGGACGGGTTGAGGAGTGCTATACGCTCATTTGCTCCGTACATAACATCAGGGATGAACTGTATATTTCCGGATATGGTGCAATGGGGGGAAGATCTCATTGCACCTAGGCTGTGGGGTATATTCGTTACTTGCCTAGCGACTGGGTACGTTCCGAGAGTCTGGAGAGAGGCGAAAGTTGTCGAGTTCCGAAGTCCGGAAAAAAGGAAAATGCGGAGGTAAAGTCGTTCAGACCGATCAGCCTAACATCTTTCCTCTTGAAAACGATGGAAAGAGTGATGGCTGATTGTCTTGAGAGTACTTCGTTGATGCAAAATCCACTGAGTAGATGCTAATATGCGTATAGAGCAGGTAGGTCTACGAAGAGTGCTCTTCAAAAATTGGCAAGACTGACTGAAAAGGAGTTATTTTCAGAAGGCATTGCGATGGCCATATTTATGGACATCGAGGGTGCTTTCGACAAAATATGCTTTGGAAGGCTGCGGCAAGCCCTGACAGAGCGCAATGTAAGCCCAATGATAGCAAATTGGATAGACAACAGGCTCAAGCACAGGGCTGTCAACATGCAGAATGGCAGAGTCAAGACTAGAGGTAGAATAAGTAGAGGATGTCCCTAGGGCGGGGTGTTATCGCCAACCCTGTGGAACATAACTGTGACTCACTACTGGTTAGACTAGATGAGTCGGGCATACACACTATAGGGTATGCAGATGACATTGCGTTGGTGGTGCGCGGTAAGTTCATTGACACCATTTCTGACATCATGAAGGGAGCACTCCGAATGGTGGAGGAGTGGTGTCGAGAACAAGGCCTTACCGAAAACGCAGGCAAATCAGACAATATTCTCTTTACTAGAAAGAGGGTAGGCCTGAGGAGAGAACCATTCAGACTTTTTGGAGCTGAAAACAACATATCCACGAAGGTTAAATATCTAGGGGTAACCCTCGATAGCAAACTGAACTGGAACGAGCATGTAAAATATAGGATTTAAAGAGCCAAGAGGGTTCTGTTTCAGTGTAGACGCGTTTGTAGTCTCAAATGGGGGCTAAACCCAAAGGCTACGAAATGGGTCTACGCTATGATGGTAAGACCTGTCATGACGTATGCTTCGGTGATTTGGTGGACAAAAGTCAGCCAGAAAACCATTAAGAAGAGACTGGACAGAGTCCAATGGCTGGCGTGTGTTGGAATAACAGGTGCAATGCGCACCACTCCAACAAGCGCAATGGAGGTTCTGTTGGATGCCGCCGTTGGATTTAGAAATAAAGAAAACAGCGGCGCTGTCAGCCCTCAGGATGTTGCGAAATGCTACGTGGCATGGGGCAACGGCCCTGCATGGTCACATGCGCATCCTTGATATTGCACAGAGAGATGTCAGGGAGGCGTGTATGCATATGGATGGAAGGCAGAGAGTAACAATAACAGAAAAATGCTATAAAACTCTAATTACAGATGGAGCCGTTTGTTAAGAAATCGCTGGTAACGATATCAGTATATCAGCCGGTAGAGCCGGGGCAGGCGTTCATTTAGAAGAGTTAAGCCTATCCTGTGTACTGAGGTTAGGGAGGTTTGTGTCTGTATATCAGGCGGAAATGCTTGGCGTAGTGAATGCGCTGGACCCCCTGATAGATGGCCAGATCAATGGCAAGAAAATTGTCATTGCTCTCGACAATCAGTGTGTGATTAGGTGTATGCAACGGACAGACACTACTTCCAGGTTGGCCATAGAGTGTCTTACAAAACTCAATAGGTGCGCCCAGAAAAATGAGCTCACACTTATGTGGGTGAGAGGACACTCTGGCATAGAACAGAATGAGAATGTTGATTCTTTAGCAAAAGAAGGATCAGCAGAAGAATTCTGTGGACCAGAACTACGTATCGCTATAGGTGACAACATGGTGGCAGGCCTTATTAAACAATGGACGGACTCCGAACACCGTACAAGGTGGGAAGAAGCTGTTAATTGCAGGCAATCAAAGGCGGCCGTGAAGTGGTCTCGTAGTGAGGCAGCAAAAGTTATCCAATACAATCGAAGGACTTTAAGCTGGCTTAATGCACTGGTCACAGGACACGGTCCCTTCATGTACAATCTCGGGAAGATGACTCTGCCCGAGGACGATACGTGTAGGTTATGCCTAGAGGAGCCGATAACAGCAGCACACATTTTGTGCCAGTGTCCGGCGCTAGCAAGCATAAAATTGACCACTCTGGGACGTCCATTTCTTGGCGAAGTCGAGATTGGTCAACTGACCTACAAGGATATGCTTGAGGTGACAAAGGTTGCTTATGCAAGGAGCATGCTCACGTATGAGTGCTTCGAGCAGTAGCATCCAATAGGGGACGAAAAGGGACCCACTGTGGTCTGCTTCGGCAAATCCCCGACTTATTATATATATATTTTTTCTTGTTGGTATTGGTGTTGTATGTGTTTATTTTTTATTTTATGTTTTTATTTTTAGTCATCGGTAGTGTTCAATATTTTTTCTATGTCAACATCAAAACTCCAGAATTTTATTCTAAGTAAATAAATTATATTAGTTTGCTATCAGTGGAAAATTAAACATTCTGCTTCGCCGAAAAAATTATTTGCGGATAAGAAACCACTTTCAAATTCAGAGTAATATATTTTGGTATGTTTTTGGTTGTTTTGTATTTATTTTATATCCACCGCTTTTCTAACTTTTCAATACCGGTTTTGTTGAACGATTTGTGTTGCGCCTCAAAATACGCTTCAGTTTCAGCCATCACCTCTTCATTGGAGCCAAATCTTTTGCCGGCAAGCATTTTTTTGAGGTCAGCAAAGAGCCAGTAGTAGCTGGGGGCCAACTCTGGCGAAAACGGTGGATGAGGAAGCAATTCGAAGCCCAATTCGTGCATTTTCACCATCGTTTTCATCGACTTGTGACACGGTGCATTGTCTTGGTGAAAAAGAATTTTTTATTCTTCAAATGGGGCCGATTTTTCGCGATTTAATCTTGCAAACGCTCCAACAGCGCTATATAATAATCGATGTTGATTGTTTTTCCTTTTTCGAGATAGTCGATGAACAAAATTCCATGCGCATCCCAAAATGTATAAATCTATAACCTTTCCAGACGACTGTTGTGTTTTTGATCGCTTTGGTCTGCCTTCATCGGTTGCTCTCCAATCAGCTGATGACCGTTTTGATTCCGGTGGGTAATGGTGGATCCATGTTTCATCCATTGTCACATACCGATGGAAAAATTCATGTTTGTTCTTTGTGAACAGTGCCAAACAGCTCTCCGAATCATCGACACGTTGTTGTTTTTAGTCCGGTGTGAGAAAACGCGGCACCCATTTCAAAAGCAGCTTTCTCATCGACAAGTGTTCCTGTAATATTGTTCCCACACTGCTTTTCGATATCTTCAGAGCCTCAGCTAGCTCGCGCATCTTCACTTTACGGTCAGCCAATACCATTTTGTGTACTTTTTTATGTTTTGTGGAACAACTGCCTTAACGTTCAGCATCATTTGTGTCTGTATGACCAAGTTTAAACTAGGGATGGCCACTTTTTAAAAAAAAGACACAGTGATAGTATCGTAAGTATAGACGAAGATTTCCTTTTTATACAGTAATAGAGCAAAATTCTGTTTTTTTTATTTATATTTTTCAAAATTATTTTAAAGTATTTCATCTTCTAAATAAAAATTATTCAAAAACAAATTTGTTGTTTTTGTCCTTCTTCAAACTTACCTGATCTAAAAAGCTCACACTTAAATTCATGTATAAATTTGTTTTGTTTTATAAAAAGTTTTCGTTTGATATTTTTGGTGATAAATTTGTTGTCCTTGTTCATTTGTTCTGTTGGTTAAAACTAAATGTAATTCAAAGTTATGTTTAATTAATGGAAATAATTATTTATTTTTCCTGTAGGAAAGAGCATATTTTAAAAGTAAATTAAAATTAAAATTTTAGTGAGCAAAATAAAATTTTTAATATGGAAAAAATATAATGCTTAGTATAAATAATTCGAATTTATTATGGTATTTAAAAAATAAATGCAGTTTTTAAAGCACAACGCATGCTTAGTAACGCATGCGCAAATTTTCGTAGTAGTATACATACATACTGCCTCTAACTACACGCATCTGTATTCTCTATTGTATTTATCTTGCTGAAAATAAACATTCGTTTTATTCGTACTCCAACTCATGGCGGAATAACCAGGTAGGGCCGATTCGAAGAGGATTAAAGTAGAAAGTAGAGAAAAGCTAGCTAGTTGTCAAAATCAGCTGTTCATATCGAGTAAAAATTAAAAATATCAAAAAAAAATTTAGCTAACTGAGCCAAAAACAATTACCAAGCACCTCGGAGAACGATAATTCTCTTGCTCTGGTAGCAAGATCTCTTTGTCCCGCTTTTCACTCGGCAATAATTGCCTTTGCCGCAAGCAAAGATTCGACAGAAAGAATTGCCGAGTGAAAAATGGCCCTTTTCAGAGCATGCAGAACCAAAACAACAATATCAGCAGGTGGTAGCAACGTTGCCAGTTATGTTGGAAAAATCCTGTTCGTGGTAATTTTTGTTTGCCCTTAGGAATTTTTGTTTTTGGGAACTCCTATTCAATTTTTTAACTCAGCGTGGTAGTTTTTAATTGGCGTGGGAATTCAGCAGGGTATTTTTTTAATTTCCGTGGGAGTTTGGTAATATTCTTCTTAAATTTTTTTTTTCTTTGTAGTAAGCAAAATTTCTTTGTGGTATTTTGAAATGTTTTTTAAACTGTTTGTGCATATGGGACTTATTGTGGTATTTTTTAATGCGAATGAGATTTTTGTGGCAATTTTAAATGCAAATGAAATTTGACGTGGTATTTTTAAAACGCGTGGTTTTTTGTGGTAATTTTTAATGATCGTGGGATTTTTTTTGATATATTTTTATTGCGGTAGAACTTTTTTGCTTATCTTTACCGTGGTTATTTTTGTTGTATTTAATTAATGTTGTTGCGAAAAAATTAACTTTTTTTCGGAATTGTTTTAAATTTTAACTGGCAACCTTGGCTAGTAGTAATACATTTTTTTGTAGCCACATACTGGCTCTCTAGCTACATGCATCTGTATTCTCAATTGTATTGCAACCCAACAAGCCATAAATGTCACTGTTCCAGCTAAACGGTACTTAAAACGGCAGCGTCTGATTTCCTGGTATGAAAACGACATGCTTTTGTACCTTTAAGCTGTTCTCTATATAATTGTAAGGTCCTTTTTTATATTTATCAAGAATCGAATTGAAATTAATGTCATATTCGCTTCATGCGTCGTTTGTTCTTGTCTTTTTTTCCCACTCCTTTTCACCCGTTCGCCAAAAACTCTAAAATATGCATTGAATCTTGTATTGAAATCAAGATAGTGCCGTTTATTGTTTAGTTTATTGTTGCAGCTTAATAAAAACTATTTTAAGAAAAGTTTACAATTGTTTAACATCAAATAAAATTAATATACAACTTAAAGTTTTCTATATAACCTTGTTATTTATTATGTTGATTTTCTATGATTTAAATACAAATTCTTAATGCTTGATAGTTTAAATCATTCTTGATTTTATATACAAATTCTACTTGTTTGATTCTTTAAAATCGCTTATTGAGCTTTAGGTCAGGTTAGAACAATTAATTGCTCTAACTAGTTAATCAATCAGCTAACTATTTAATCAGCTAGTGATGTTTTCCTTTTCATATTGAAAATGTTGTTGTTTCTTTGGAAAATATTCGTTAAAGTAATTAATTTTTCTAACCTGACCTAAAGCTCAATAAACGATTTAAAAGAATCAAACAACTAGAGTTTGTATATAAAATCAAGAATGATTCAAACTATCAAGTATTTAGAATTTGTATTTAAATCAAAGAAAATCAACATTAATATACAACTTAATAAATGGTACGCTTATATGAAACACACAATGCATAGCTTGCTGACAACGAAACGGTCCGTTTCAGTGCTTTTAAAAGTGCACACCGTTTTCAACCGAACCGATTGGCTATCTGGGAAACTAAAAAAAATTAAAGCAACTGATGTGTATTTATTTTACAAACATATTAATAAAAACAACAACAACAACAAGAACAAAAGCACAACAACGAACGACATGATTACGAACCATACGAACAAACACAACAACAACCTAAACAACCACAGCATAAGCAGCTACTGAAGCAGCTTGTGCATTTTTCATACGAATATATGATTTTTTTTTTCTTCTTAGATTTTGCTATTTTATTAGATACTAGCTGAAACCCGGCGCATTGCTGCCCCGCCCCGTTTCCAAACACCCATCAAATGTTAACATTGTACATAGCATGTTTAAATTGTGGTTAAATACTAAATCTGTGCTACCTATAATTCCAAAGCTATTCGATAAATCATAAAGTAACTTAATCATAAAAGCCATTACTTTTGATTGGAAAGAGATATTGGGGTAATTTTTCACATAAATTACTTTTAAGACTTGAATTTTTTGTAAAAGATATAAAAACAACATTTTGAAAAAAATAAATTTCGCCAAAAAAATCAAAGGGTGTACCTTGTTGTTTTGATGACAAAAACATTAAAATAATTTTTGCGCTTAGCTGGAAGAATTTTTGCAAATAAATGCTATGTCATATGAAAGTTAGTCAGATGTGCAATTTTTAATTGATTTCATTTTTACAACAAAAACAATTTTTGAGTAATTTTTTGAGTAAAAAGTCAATATTTTGGACCTTTCTTGACATAATTATAAAACATAGTTTCACTGACTAAAAGGTACAGTTCAACCCATTTTTGTAAAGTATATTTATTGAACTTTTGAACAAAAAAAATTTGAATCAAATATATTAATGGACAGAGGAGATATTTGCATCCAAAGACCAAACTTTGATTTTCATGGCGTTTTTTTCTCATTCTTTGGTAACGATGTTTTATGAAAAAGTCGTTGTACTGAAAATTTCTACAATTTTGAGTGTATGTGAGTGTTTTTGATGCCAAAATAACAGAAATTTTTTTAAATTAAAAAAAAAAAACTCCGACAAAAAATTATTATAATAAAAAAATTGCCGTTAGTTGAAAAAGTTCGGAGGGGGCGTGGCAAAAAATAAGTATGTAACATTTTAAGTTAGAATAAATTTAATATGTGCACCTAGTTTGAGCAAAATCCGTTGGGCCGTTTAGATTTGTAAAAAGGCCAAACAAACAAACAAACAGAAAATGATTTTTAGTGCTATAGATTGTCAATTGTATGAAAAAATAGATTTTTAGTCATAAATTTTGATTATTTGAGATATAGGCTTTGGAAGCAAATGTTGTAAATTTGATTGGAAAGAGATATTGGGGTAATTTTCACATAAATTATTTTTGACTTTTTGTAAAAAATATAAAAACAACATTTTGGAACAAATAAATTTCGCGAAAAAAATCAGAAAGGGTACCCTTGTTGTTTTGATGAAAAAACCAGTAAAATAATTTTTGCGCTTAGCTGGAAGAATTTTTGCAAATAAATGCTATGTCATATGAAAGGTACGCCGATGTGCAATTTTTAATTGATTTCATTGTATGATGCCAGGCATAGTACCCTAAAATTTCCGTTTAAATCGGTCGACCCGCTTTTGCAGTTAGTGGTTACATCAAGAGTGGTTACATAAGACTTGTATTCCTCGGCAGACGTTGTTCGGCCCAAGACCGCCTTAATGCCATATACGAAAATGTCAAGAAATGCCAAAAATATTCACCATTTTCAGTATAACTGCCAAAAGTAACCATATGAATTAAATTACCAAATTTTAGTCAAATACAATCAAAACTGTTTGAAATATGGAATTTTTGTTGTTTTGTAAGCGGTAAAAAGGGGTGCGGCAAAATTATTTCCCTTAAACCATCTCGTACACGAAACAAATCGACTGCCAAAATTTTATCTCAATTTAGCTAAAGCCTGGCGCACTTTGCTTCACTCTACGCTGACCCCCCGAAAAGTCAGTTTAACTAAAGTGGGACAGGCCTATTTTTAGTGCACTTGCCGAGAGTAACCATATGAGATAAATTACAAAATTTTTATCTAATACGACCCAAACCGTTGAAATAAAATGTTTTCATTGGTTTGTGGGCGGTAAAAGGGGACGTGGAAACCAATTTTTAGTACATTTGCTGACAGTAACCGTACAAACTAAGCCAACATTTAAGCTCAATCGACCAGTAGTAAATTTTAATGATTTCTCAAAAAGTGGGTGTGGCTATATAGCGATTACGCCCCTTTTTAGTACAGTTGCCGAAAGTAACCATACAAACTTAGGTATCACATGTTAGTCTCATACGGCCAAAATTGCTTGAAATATTGTATTTACACTGATATGTGGGCGCAAAAAGTGGGCGTGAAAACCAATTTTTTGTACAGTTACTGCCAGTAACTACACAAACCAAAGTACCAAATTTAAGTCTTATACGACCAAAACCGTCTGAAATAAACCATTTTCATTTCTTTGTGGGCGGTAAAAGGGGGCGTGGAAACCCATTTTTAGTACAATTTCGACAGTAGCCCTACATACTAAATTGCAAAGTTTTAGCCTTATACGACCAAAACCGACTGAAATATAACATTTTTATTGATTTGGGGGCGGTAAAAGGGGGTGTGGCAAAAATTTTTCCTCAACCATCTCGTATCTGAAACAAATCGACTGCCAAAATTTCAGGTCAATCGGTCCAGTAGTTTTGGAGGCTATAGGCATCAGACACACATCGTTTTGCTTTTTATATATATAGATATTGATTTGTGGGCGGTAAAAGTGGGCGTGAAAGCATTTACATATAGTGTTTGCCTCTTGGAGCACCTATACAGCAAGTTTAACTGTAAAAATGTGTAGAACTCCGGAATTGCCATGATTTCGAAAAAGTGGGCGTATTTACGACCACGCCCATTTTTTGTCCACTTACCGATAGTAACCATCTGAACAAAATTACCAAATCTTAGTTTTTTACGATTGAAACCGTCTGATATATATCCTTTTTTTGTTTGTGATCGATGGAGCAAATTTGGCTTGTATGGGAGGTACCACGCCCCCTTCTCCAATCGTTACGAAACCTCACAGGAACACTCTCAAGATGTGGCTTTATTTTCCCTGAAAATTTCATAAAGATCGGTTCAGCGGTATTGGAGTCTATACGTGATATAGCCACATACCCACCCACATACCCACATACCCACATACATACATCCATTTTTATATATATAGATTGTTTTTTCGCGCTCCAACTGATATTTTGGCATTTTTTTTCTTTGTACGATAAATATTAAAGGCTGTAGGTATACCCCAAAGTGTCAAATATCATTTTTAAATGTGCTTGAAAAAATGTGTGAAAATGACCTCCATACAAACCGCGCTGTAAGACGTAATTCTACGTCAAAACCTCCTTTTCGGATAACCGGTTTTGTAAATTTCGGTTTTCCACCGAAACTAAAAACCGAAGAAAAATACCGGTTTATAAAAAAAACTTTTTGGAATCTTTACCGATTGTCTGTTTTGTAGATATTGGCGCAAGTTTGAAGAACCATCTCCTGTTTTCAATCTTTTTATGTAGAAGTTACAGTCTGCGAAACCATTCTCCTCTTTTTTAAAATATCGCCACACTTCACTCTTAATTTACGTTTAACATTTTTTGTTTTGTTCTATTCTTTGCAAGCTTTCAATGTTCATTCACCATCGCCGCCTTTTTCTCAGAGTTGCAGGTTGATAAATTCTCGTTGTCAGTTTTTGACATTTTACGGTGTTTTCTTCTAAAAAACACCGAAAAAATACCGGTTTTTTCAAAATAAAAGCCGATCACTCGTAAACACCGACCGGTTTTGGCCATCCCTAGTTTAAACTCAGCATACCATCGGCAAATGGTTGCTTTTGACGGAGCAGAGTCCGAATAACACTTTCGAAGCCATTGCTCAGCTTGAACGGCATTTTTTCCCATAAAAAACAGTGATAAATCAACATACGGAATTGCTTTGAATCCATTATTTTGAAATTATCAAAAGTAGCGTCACTTAAATCACTGCAACTTCTGAACTAACTGTTGCATTGTCATGAAATTTTGACACGTATTGTTTGAAGGTTGGAACTATCAAACTATTATATCGGTATTTCGTTAGAGGTGCCACCTAGTAGTTAGTCTCGGGACTTATTGGACCATGTGTTATTCGTGTATTTATAATTGTATTTATAACCAAAAACTCAAAAAATTAAGAATCAGAAAATTAATACAAATAATATGAATTAATAATCTTATACTGATAATATAAAATTCTACGAAATAAAAAAATATATGCACAAGTATTATGAATAGGCAAATCAAAAAGTTTATTAAGAGTGTACATAAAATTTGCGACATAGGTATGCAAATATATGCACAAGTATTATGAATAAGCAAATCAAAAAGTTTATTAAGAGTGTACATAAAATTTGCGAAATAGGAGAATTATATTCTCTTCTGTGAAAAATGTACATGTGAAAAATTACGCTCAGAGAGCTACGGGGCGCCCAGCGCTGGTTTATACTTATCTTATTGCATTTTTTAAGTGTTTCAGGGGGGCCTGTATGTTGTAACCCCCAGGCCCAAACTTGGTTCTCTACGGGCCTAAATGTACTATATTAAGAAAAAATATATATTTTTTAATGTTAATACTTTTTACTGCAAATATTTTTTATATTGTATGTATAATTTTATGAATTATTTATAATTGCATTAAATTGCTATAAAGCCTGATCAGGCTTATCAAACTAATAAATAAATCCACTCTTCACTTATAGCATTCAGTTGATAGCATTCAGTTTGTTAGCTGTTGCAATAATACCAAGTATTCAGTAACGCTAGAGCAGTTCGTCAGCTTGATGCTTGTGAGCAGAGATAGTAAACTGCATTTCCTCGCTAGCCCATTGTTTGCAAACATCGACTTTAACTTTATCCAGACTTCATACGCTGTTTTTGTGTCTTAAACTTGTACATAGTTTTCTCCTCCTAGCGCCAAAACAATCTTTCCGCGAGCTTAAACGCTCTGTTTGCGTTCAGCTTCTGAGAGCTCTTCGTAGGTCTTGCTTACCAATAAGATTCTCCAAAAATCTTCCACTTCCAATACGGTCTCATTGCAAATGCCCATCTCCCGTCCTCGCAGCTTTTCAAGCCGGGGCCAGTTGCCGGAGGTCGCCATTTCAATTGAAAAAGTTTATTTGAAAATTTTCAGAAATGTGAATTTGAATAAATAGCTTGTTACTGGGCCCATAACCTGATGGCTGAGCGTTTTTTTTTTAAGATCTTAAAAACTTTTTTAATACAATTTTATTTACAAAGTATCGATCAATTCAAACTCAATAAAACTAAAACAAGTGTTTTATAACAAGTATTTTTGTAATTCGTCGTTGAACAGATCTCAAACCAAAAACAAAAATTTTTAGATTATTTCGGAATGGCTTAGTAGGGTTGCTCAAAATCAACGAAAAAACAACTATTTTTTACAATTTTTTAAAGAAATTTCTTTTTCTGTTTTCGAATTTAACAAAAACAAAATAAATAAAAACTTAATTGTTTGCTCTCTTTTTACGTATTAAGTTAGTTTCCTTACTTATTTCGACAATTTTTAAGTACATTTTTTTTTTAAATACCCACGAAAAAGACAAAAAATATCGTAATTTCTCCTTGAGTTGAAAAGTTTGTTCAACTGGTGGGCCAATCTATATATGGTTGGAAAGAGTATAGACCAAATATTATTGTCTCGTAGTTCGTGCATGGCTTCAGTGGGCTTGAAATTTTAAAAGAAGCTTACCGAAAGTTGAAAAATTTGTTAAGTAGTATAAGGTTTCTGGATTTTGGTTACTGTGCTCAACAGACAAATGAATTTATAATGGAAATAAAGTTGGTTGCTGAATAATATCTTGATTGTGTCCAACTACCTGCCCTTATATCTCAGAATGTATCAAAGATATCTAAGAACGTTTACCGAAATTGAAAAGCTCGTACAATTTGAATTTAGAATCGTACAAAAAATATTTAGATTACTTTGCATTTGATAGTTTTGAGCGCTCAAACGCTAAAATCTTACATTGTGCGGCGGTCAACGCAGAAGAGGACGACCGCGTCACAATTTGACGAAGCTTGGAATTTCCACTGGCGCCAGCAAGCGAAGGACAGACATGGCTAAGATGAGGCCAAGATCGTCATACGGTCGTAGCGCCAACTAAATAAGTAAGTATAGATGTCAATAATAACGTATAAAAAATTTAAAGATTGTATTTTATTTTGTTATAAATAAAAATTCTCGAAATAAACCTTAGAAATTAGGTTTAAGGTTTAGGCCGAAACACTAGACTACATCTTTAAAAGAACTGATGACAGAAATAAGTAACTGTATTAAAATAAACAGTCATATTTCAAGTTTTCAACATTTACTTAAAACTGCTTATATTTTGATGCTTACGTATTGATAACTAGCAAATGTTATTATTTTGTTGACCTTCAAATTTTATCAATCTTGTTCTATGTTAAATTCTTTAAACCCTTACATTATTTCCGAGCAACCGACAAAGCTTTAACCTTTAATAAATAAAAACTGTCAAGAATGACGTCCGCTCCAAAGGTTCCAGAATGCAACATGCGTTCGTAGAATTGAACGCCCGGGAAAAAGCTCCACACTAAATGTCAAAGTTCATCTTCACACATTTAATTGATGTTATTGCAAGTTTCTATACAACTGAACACACACACTCCATAGATACACACACAATTTGCGGCGTTCCAAATAAAAGCATCGATTTCAAGCAATAACATTTAAATTTTTGTTTTCTGCTATTTGTTCAACGCTTGGCTTTCACCATGGTGTAATTTTAATAAGGTGTTCTCATTTAGAATTTCAGAAAAAAATAGGCTGCCTTATTTTTACATTTCATTTGAAATTTTTATATGAAACCATTACAATTTTCAAAATAAGGCTGCATGTCACAGAAAAATATTGAAATATGCCATGGGATGAGAATATCTTAAAATTTTTACACCACAGTTTTCACTATGTTCTTTTCAATTGTCAGTTGTTGTTAATCAAATAAAAAGTAGACATACTTTGGCGTTTTTTCTAGGATTGACATCGTTGGAAAATTAAAAACACCTACAATATTAAGGGAATTTGGTTAAAAATTATTTTGGAAAATGGTTTTTTTTTTAAAACACACAAAACTAGTAAGGAATTATCTTTGACTGGACCAAAGTTAAAATATTGTACCCCCACTTATTGTAGTTTGTTCGAAGTGTTAAATGTTGTATTATTTTGATTTTATTTTTGTCCAAATACTTCATTTTGGAAACTCAGAGGCCTTTTTATTTGGTAAAGCTTATGTGCACAATGTCAAGTTTAAACATTATTTTTTTTGGAATTTATAAAGGTTTACCTACTATGATGACGTCACTTTGTATAGGAGGTGGGCGCAATTTTCATTTTTTTTTGTACCAATTCGCTAACATCGAGTGTATAGCAAAGATTGACATCTTTTTGCAAAATTTGAAGCCATTGTACACAATTTTGTGGAATTTAAAGAGATTTTAAAGTCACTTTGTACACCCAGAGAAAAAACGTAGTAAATATAAATATTCACACTTCGATTTAACTATGTCTGCCTATGATTTAGCTTCAAAGGGTGAACTATTTATTTTAAAGTGTATCCACTTTGGTTTTTACGTAACAATGAAAAAAAAATGGATTGAAATGGTTTTCATACTTAAACCAAAGTGCATATTAGGGTGACCCAAAAATATATTTTATTTTTTATTTTGACAGATGTCCTCGGCTGTAATACTTCCACTTGAATTTAGAAACACCCTCTGTGAAGTGCATCTCAATTGGTAAAGGTTTAGAGGTGGCAAATTCATTTTATAGTTTTCCCATACGATTTGTATGGGGAAAAATCAGTTTTTCTGGTAAATTGAATTTGGAGCCACTACCTTTTAAACAAAATGGTTAAAAAACACGTGTTCCTCCAAATTTTGTCTGTTGTGACATATCCAAATTTCATTTTCATCGGATTGTTATTTGGCGGTTGCTCAAAACGATTAAAAAATAAAAATATCAATACAAAAAAACTACTTGTAACTTTTAATCCAAAAACATATGACAAACCTATGAAATATTTCTTCATTGTGCATTTCAACTTTCATTATCTAAAATTAAAGACCAATAACAATAATGAAAATGGAGTACTTTAAGAGATCAATGAAATAATTTTAAGTAAAAGTATTCATTTATATAGGTAGCTCTAAGAAGTGAGCCACAGACCACCAAATAATAATCAGATGAAAATGAAATTTGGATATGTCGTAACAGACAAAATTTGAGGGAAAATTTGTTTTTTTTTAACCGTTTTGCTTGAAAGATAGTGGCTCTAAGTTCAATTTACCAGCAAAACTGATTTTCCCCCATACAAATCGTATGGGAAAATTAGAAAGTGAATTCGTGACCTTTACCAATTGAGAAGCGCTTCACAGAGGGTGTTTCTAAGGTCAAATGGAAGTGGAAAAGCCGCGGACATCAAACACGATTTTTGTGGGACACGCTAGTGTATATATATTGGAAATTAAGCGTTAAAATATTTAATTTAAAAATTCTCCAAAGTCAAAATTTATTTTTCCAAATTAATTTTAATTATTCCACTTTAAATGCAATTTTATGCTTCAATAATAAAGTCTCTTATTCTTTTATTTAAAATGCATTCATATTCAATTATTTATTTAAATAGATTTTTAGTTAAAATAAAGTGTTTCATATAAAATTCATCTAATTCAAGAATCAAATGTTTATTTTTATTTTTACCACGCAGTTTTTCTCTGAATGTATAGGAGGTAGACGTGATTTTCATTTGATTTTTACAAATTTTATATTAAAAGTGCATATTAAAGGATTAAGTGCAAAATTGGAAGTTGTTAGATTAATTTTTGTGGAATTTAAAGATAGAACCGTTTTGGTAGAATTACTTTATATAAGACGTAGGCGTGGTTTTCATTCGATTTGGATCATTTTCGAACTTGATCTGTATTTTTGAATATGCGCAAATCCAGCGTGTCGAACGTTTCATTCGGACGCTTCTTTCAAACATTTTTAATACGATCCAGAGATATATTTGGGAAAGGTGTATATTATCAAAATTATTATTCAACTTAAATTTGGAACAAAATTTTTATTTTGAATATGCGTTCGGCCGTTTCATGAAACGGAAGTAATTTTCGGACAAAGTTCATACTATGCCTAGATCTGTGAATTTATTAGTCATACAAAAATGTCGGAAGACAATATTTTTTATTAATTTAAAAAGCTTTCAGAAAAGTCATACGTCGCCTTTATTAAGCGCATAGTGTGGTCACAGTTAATAATTATATTTCTTCGGACTTTTCGTGTCGGACGTTTCAAATTTTTCCATTGTAGTTCAATTAGGTAATTAAATAATTAGGTAGTTAAGTAATTATGTAATTTAGTAATTCAAAAACAAATTTAATATGTTTTTCTTACCTGCCTCAATCATTTCTTCATTATCTTTAGCCAATGCCTTCCATTTTTACTAAAACAAAAAAGTTTACGAAACGTTTACTAAACATTTACGAAAAAGAAAAACTGCATTTGTGAAAAAGTGGAAGCGATTTGATTATCATGGTAAATGAATTTATGAGTAAATTGCTCAATTACATTAAATTAAAATGCTTCTCTTAGATAATATCATCAAATAATAAGTTTTTAATAAGTTTTAATTTTTTGGTCACTGCAGCCTTTTTTGTGGAAATGCCCATATAAGGCTTATATATTGAATTTCGATACGGTAGCTCTATAATTACGACTGTTATCGTGATCACGGACAGACAGACAGAGAGGCGGACATGGCTAAATCGACTCAGGAGGTGATGCTGATGAAGAATATATATACTTGTCTATACCTGCCACGCCTCCATATCGTCATTACAAACGGAGTAACAAAGTTAATACACGCATTTTTATAAATTTAAAATTTGAAATTTATTTAAATTTAAAATTTAGTCAGTTTCAAAAAGGGCATCAGCCCAAAAAAAGGGACGTAGTCCCAAAATAAATTTTGGATTAAATAAATGAAAGTCGAATTAATAAAACTTAATTTAAACTTGAAAGTGGCTACCGAAGCTTACGAATTCACGTGATTTTTTTTTCAAAAAACACTCTTACTGTTATAAAAAAACATTTTAATTTTCATAAAATGGAACTGCACTGCATTTATTAATTTACCAATATCACATTTATGAGAGGTATTACAAAGTAAAAGGAGAAATTAGCTTCTACGCTAACGTTTCACTGAAATTTTAAGTTTTCGCGAATTTTATCTTCTAGATAATATATTTAGAGTTAAGAGGTCCAAAAACATTTAATAAAATAAAAATATTTGGCTCCGGGCCCTGAAGTAAACTTATACTATACTTTTCTATATCGGCCACGCTTCCAAATCTGTTTACTTTGTGCCTTTTTCCTTGGCACATTAAGGTCTATGTAGCGTGACTTTTCTTTAGGTATTTGTCCAAGGTTGAGACTCCGCCACAATGTCATGTCATTGTTTTTCACGGCTTACCTACCCACTTTAATGAAACTTTTACAATTATTGGCGGCAGTGACTCCAAACTACCTAATGCACAACGGGATAGTACAACGTACATCAATTTCCCATTTTATTATAATTAAAAAAAAGTTTAGTGTCTTTTTTGGTATTGAGTATCGATAACGAGTATTTTCGAGTATACAAAATAAGCAGATTTGGTGTACACTGATTTCTCGAAGGCATTTGATAAAGTGCCTCATGAACTTCTAATAAAAGAACTATGTAGCTAATATAGGATTCCACTCGTCCATGTTAAAGTAGGTTGAATCTTATTTAGTCTCTATGAAGTATCCATAAATAATGAGCACTCTTACTGTTATTAGGCACTATCTGGTGTGTCACAAGGCAGTGTTCTTGGCCCTCTACTCTTTTTTCTATTTATCAATGATATTAACAATGTTTTCGTGAGTCACAATTTCTATTTTATATTGATTACTTGAAGCTTTTTCTAAAATCTCTAGTCTTGATGATATCGCATCACTTCAATCTGATCTCAATAATGTCTTGGACTGGAGTGTTCGCAATGGCTTACTTCTCAATATCATGAAATATGCAAATGCTACTTTTAGCAAATCACTAATTCCTATAAATTAAATGTATTCTTCGGATAGTTGCCCACCAGAGAAAGTTAATTTGATTATGACAGGGGTAGTTTTTGATAATAAGTTTCTTTTTGTTGAGCACTAAAACTTTCTACTGCCTAAAGTATACTCACTTCTTGCTTTTATTCGTAGAAACTGTATTGAGTTTCGTAACAATCACACTCTTAAATTGCTATATAACTCTATGGTTAGATATAGGCTTGAATATGCTTCCATAAACTGGAGCCCTTTGTATGCTATTCATACGTTAAAACTGGAACGGGTTCAGAAATCCGCAACAAAATCAATGTTAAGACCTCTCTTTACTAATGTGAACATCCCATCGTATAATGTGCGTTGCTGGCCAGTGGGCATCAAATTCTTACAATTTCGAAGAAAGCTTCATTTACTTTTATTTCTCAATGATTTTGTATCTTGTCCAATTTACAGTTCCTTAGTTTTGTAGTTAATCAATTTTAATATTCCGTCTAGCCCTTTTAGGACCAAGAGACACCGGTGTCCCGAAAATATTTTTGTTCATCAGAACTTATCCTAAAGTATGAAAATGTTTCTTATTTCACTATAGAATTCTAAAAATATTGAATTAAGCATTTTTTATTTGGCAAGCATGTTTAAAAATCAGCTGTTCGAAATTGAGCGTACCAAAAACCACGTTGCGCGAATTTTTGTGAGTTGAACATTGTGGCATTATAACTTGTATTTATCGCTTAATTATTATTATATATTTAATTTTATTTATTCAATCGGGCAAGTCTATTTGTATTTGAATAGTTTTTATCTCGAAAATTTTGAAAATAGTTAAGACTTTTAAGCAAAAACAACATGGGACACAGGTGTCCCTATGGTCCTCAAGTGCAACTTTTCAGTGAATTTTTTAATTGCGAACTTTAAGGCCATACAATTATATTTCGTGTCATTACGGCACCATAACTCCAGTAGGGAGTTCCATTTAAGAGAGGTTGAGATTTTGGAGCTACTTATGGCTGAGGATATCGAGGAGGACGACGCACTGGCTCTTGATAAGGAAGATAAAATTTTTAAAGTTGTGCAAATTGAGACAGGAAACTGCCAAAATTCCTGATGAAAATTTCAGATGGAGACATCGCATTCGTATATTTCACATACATTTGTAGAAAATGACTAAATGTTTGGTAAAATTAATATTTTTCGAAGCGAAAGCTCAACTTCAGTGACACCTGCAAAAATTTTTACCTCAGTGCACCTAGTTCGAAACATTAATTGATATTTTGATTTCGGAATCCATTCAGTACGCACAGCAAAATGGAAGAATATTTGCTCTTGATAGGGCTAAAATGAAAGCATTTCAGAGATGTACTACAAAATGTGCTATCATATATTACTAACTTAAAAGCATTATTGGCCAACTGAACCGGATGTGGCTGTACCTTATATTGCAAATATTATATCTCGCACTAGGTTCGAGGAAATTCGCAGTAACTTATATTTTTGCAACAATGAAAATCAACCTGTAAAAAATTTTATTAGTCATGATAGGGCATATAAGGTCCGACCCATAATAACCCATTTCCATCAATGTTTTCAAGCAGCAATGAACAATACCAAATTCCAAGCAATCGATGAACACATGACAAAAATTAAAGGCCATAATGTATTAAAACAAAACATAAAAAACAATCCGGTAAATTGGAGTTTCAAAATGTGGTGTAGAGCTGATTCAGATACGGGATATTTGTTTCAGTTTGATATATGCCTAGGTAAAAAAATGAAATCTACTGAAATCGGCTTATGTGAGGTTGGCTTAGAGTTTACTTTCCTTTGGATGTGAAATTTATTTCGATATTTTTTTTTAATTCGCCCTCAAGGGCACGATTTGTTCTCGGGAGGTAGGGCAAAGGCATAACTTTGTGAATATGATATGCCCACTACACCGGTTGACACACGCTTTTATACATTAGAAAATCTAATATAATTTTAAAGATGGTGTCAAAACCTTTCTCGTACCATGTCCGAAATATTTAAAAATATTATTTCATTTTTTGTTCTGTAATATATTTCAGTAATTTTTTGTTAAAACAAATATTTTTAATAGTTTAATAAATTAAATAATTTGAGGCCTCTATCCTTAAATAAAATCGCATTCATTACTATCGAGCCCCAAGATTTCAACTATTATTAAAATTGAATACAAAAATTTCCTAATATTTAATAATATTTTTTGTTGAAAAACTAACAACAAAAACTTAATTTTAAGGCCGTTTTTTAACTTTGGAAGCCTTTAACTCCTAAACCAATTTCGAGTGGACTAAAATTGTTCAGATTTGGATTTAGAAGGCCATATCATTCGCAAAAATTAAAAATTTGAGTTATCGCTATTCTTGATATATTGATATATCTTGATATATTCTTGAGATATTTTTCACCGGATCTCACACCGCATTGACACCAATGTACTTATTTCTTTTTCCATCATGAATCAGTTCCAGCAGCTTGCAAGTTTCTACAATCAGTAAAAAAATATACTTATTATCTGAATGATTTAAAAATTTATTCTTTTTTATTTAAAACGTATGAATAAATAAATGAAGAGGTACATGTATATTAGATGTGTTTTGGATTTCATACATTTTCTTAGCATATTCCAGAAGCTCCTGCAAGATCTCCTATTTACGTTTATGTCATAAAAAAACTTTTGATTATAACATATTCTAATGGAAAATCGTTTGCTTAATATGATATAACGTTTTTTAAAAAATTAGTCCTTGATACAAAATTGGCCTACTTTATTAAATTTCCTAATTTTTTCTTTTGTTTTTGAAATAGAAGCTTTGCTCTCGCCTAAATCGCTGCAAAATTAAATTTAAATACTTCAGAATTGTTTGTCATTTTATTAAGTTCAGGAAAAATTAAAAAAAAAATCCAAATTGGATCATCTTTATGATAGAAAAATATGCCGACTTTTTTGAAAGCATTTATTTTTTTAATTTACTTTGTCTTCTGCTTGTTTACAATCACTTAAAAAAATAAATTTGCTTATCGTCAAAGTTTATATTCGTTATTGAATTAATAAGCACCTTGCTTTCTATTGCTACGAAGAATGAGCTTCGACTAATAAGGGATATCATTCCTTAATATTCGTCAATTTCTCGTAGGAATAACTTCGTAATTTGTTTCATTACATTCGTAGTATTTACTAAAAAAATCAATCGCAGGTTGACCGTACGCATTATTCGTAAAAGGTACGAAGTTTTAGTTGAGTTTAAAAAATTTACAACTAAAATCGTTCAGACTGGTTTGTCGAACAATTACCGAATATAAGGATATGTGTGATTACAAGGTGGCCGTAGCCTACTGGAAGAGTACGTGCCCAATACGCTAAAGAAGCGCGGTTCAAACCCTAGCTGAACAGAAGGTTTTTTTCGTGACTAGGTATTACGATCATTCTTAAATGTAAATCACAATATAAATTTGTTTTTGCACGAATAGGAATGAAATATTTGAAATGTGTATCAAATTACGTCCATTCTACGAACTCTATTCGTGTCTGAAAATTACGAATAAAATTTGTAGAAAAAATTTTTCAATTTAAGAATACGTATTGAAAAGTTTTTGTGAAACAAAGGTAAATGAAATGGTATCGTTACTTATTAGGCCGTGTTCATATTACTCTTTTTTGTCGCGATTGCGACACCGCTCCCAATTTTTTTCACAAACGCGGCTAAAAAATACTGAATATTAAATAAATAAATGTATTTAAATACATACAAAATTCAGTATTTTTCAGCAGCGTTTGCAAAAAAAAAACGTGAGAGCAATCGCGACTAAAACGCGTAATATGAACACGCCCTTACCGCAACGGGTACAACATACTATTTGAAAATGAATGGCTTAGCTCTGCTTTATTTATAAATTAACCTAAGAAAAGTATTTTTGTATTCTTTTCAAAATATATTAAATATATAATGAACATATCGTCATATGAAATCAAAAAAGCCATCAGTTACAAAAAATTCAAAATCAACTTTTTAATTGATTATGATGCATCTTATCAAAATACATGTTTCGCAAAATCTTACACTTCTACAACTAAAACCGACGTTTTTATTAACAAAGTTCTCAAAGCCCTAAGTTTAAGCGCACCTTACAATTCAGAAAGTTTTTGATTTTCTCTTAAACATTTTTAATTTAAACTTACGGCTTTTTTGATTTAATATGAAGATATATAAAAAAAGTTAATTTTTTAGGGGGTGCGGGGGCAAGCACTCCCTTTCCACCCTGCGGACGCTCATGTTCGCCCTCATTGTAACTTGAGTTTATCAAGTGGATTTAAAAAGCGTGTGGAACAGTCCGAGTCAATAGAAAGAATCTTCCAAAAGACATACCATTTTACATGCCCTGATTTTGTAATGAATTACAACAATGAATATGGGCGGAGTGGACCTAATGGACCAGAAAAAAGTCTACTACGAAATTGATAGAAAAACGCAAAGAAAGTATTGCCAACGAATATTTTTTGACATTTTGGATATTGCAATTAATAACGCTCATATAGTTTATAAAACATTTTATGAAACAAATTCTATGTCTGGATAATTTTTTACAGCCCTTGAATTTCCCCAGTGTGTTGTAAGAGATTTGATTGGTAATTTTACATCCAATAAGAGATCACCTACATCTACTTTACGGTGTCTAAAAAAATTTTTTTTTTGCTTAAGCTTTTTTTGAAAGCTTATGAGGTAATATATTATAAGGTAATATATATATTTTGAGATTTTAGAGGTGGAGGTTTAGAGGTGGCTCTAATCGGTTTTTCAATAAAAATAAGATTTTCGAAATCAAAGCAAAAGTTGGGCAATAACAGACATTTTCGAAGTCTCTGAGTCGTCATTTCGAAAGACAATTATTCTAACTTCACTTTTATGTTTAATTTAATTTTATTTATTTAAAATTTATTTAAAACGACTCAAAGACTAAGAAAATGTCTGTTATTGACCAACTTTTGCTTCGATTTCGAAAAATCTCAGAAGAACCGGTTTTTAGGGAAAAACCGTTTAGCGCCACCTCTAAACCTCTACCAAAAAATCTGAAAAAAAAATCTCAAATATGCTTGACCTCATAAGCTTTCGTACAAAGGTTAAGCAACTATGTAATTCGAAAAAAATATTCTTTTGGGACACCCTAATCTACATCTGTTGCTTCGAAAAAACGAATTCAACCTAAGATCTCTATTCCTAATCATGGAATTGAAAAAGAAAGTTTCTGTACACGATGTGTAAATTGTGACAAATCAGGTATTGAAAATCGCACTCCAAATGTTTGTAAAACATGCAAAGTGCACCTATGCTTTGCAGAAAACAGAAACTGCTTTGCTGCATATCATAATAAAATATAAACGGTATCGTATATATTAGACCACCCAAATATACCAAAGTGTTTTTTTCTTCGCTCCCCGCGCATTTTCATAAAGAATAAGGTTAAAAAATAAAATCTGCATAAAAAAATGTGTACCGCTAGTGGTAATTAGCCAGTCGGTTTTGATTTAAAGCTTCCAAAATGTGCTAAAAAACAGTTCAAACATACATTGTTCTATATCTATTATAAAAAATGTTAAGGGTGGTTGATCTTTGAGACATATAATGAAGAATGAACAGGCAAAGATTAATTGTGCTAATTTTTTAATCTTAGTGCCATATTTCGTGGTGTTTTTACTGCTTAAAGTCGAATTTTTCAATAATTTTTGTGTGCAATTTTTACTTAAAAAATTCCAATAAATTTTTGAAGGGTGATAAAACTGACTTCTTTAAAGTTTCATAATGCAAATTAAATGGAGCTTAATTCATAATTATTTTTTTTTTTAATATATAGTTTTTTGCCAAAAAAAAAAAGCGTTTGAAAGTTAAAACTTGTGATTTTTTTTTTTATTTTCTTACTATTAGGAATTTTATCATAACATTTTTGCTGTGGTAAAAACTTTAATCTACGAGTGTACACCAAATTAAGTATGAGTCGAAAATCACAAGGAAGGAAACTTATCCGGTTAAATCTAACTTCCCTTAAATAAAACACATATACAAAAAAATCCCGGTTACCACAGATTTTTAGCTCTTAGCCCAAATTGTTTAAGAATTTATACAGCCGCAACTTTGTTAAAAACAGTTTTTTACAGTTACTTTTTAAATTAAAATAATTCAAAGTAATCGTTTGTTTCCCCTGTCATTCTTGCAGTCATCATTTATATATTGGTTGTGTTTTTGGTAATAAACAATATATTAAAAAATATGGAAGGTAGCTCAACATCAAGAAGTGTTTACTTAATTGGTAAGCATATAAAAATGTTGGCTTTTTTTTAAATAACTTGATGTTAAATTACAGGTAGAAAAAAAATTAGTTTTAGTGTCAGAATGCTACCAAGTAAAAGAGATGTTTTGGCAAGAATATTTTATTTAGTGCAAGACGAAAACAAAAGTGTAAAAGAAAGTGTTTCTGTTATAACAAATGAACTTATTAAAATTTATAGCTCTTTCGAAATTCCAACCAAAAGAAAGGACGGTATAGAAAAAATAATAATTCGAAACTATAATGATTATAACAAAATTCGAAAAAGTAAAAACAATGATCGTGTCGGTGTGGCAATTGAGGAAAAAAAAATTTTAGAATCATTTGATGTGTTATTAGATATTTCCCATGTTAATGCCATGGAAACTTTAAAAAAAGACAATAAAAAGAAAACGGTGGATTTTTTGAATGAGCATCGCCAATCGATGGCAGCTGTACGTACAAGGTTGAGTTTGAGCCCTGAAGAGGTTTTAGTGCAAGTTGACAATGAAATAAGCGATGATGATTACTCCGAAGAACAAAACAGTGAAAACGGAAGTCTAACTGAGACAGAGTCAGACTCAGATGGATCCGTTTACGTTCCTCCAATAAAAATTAAAAAACAAAATGTAGCAGAAACAGTTCCAAATATAGTCAATGCAAGTATGACGCAAGCCTTAGACAGATTTCAAATAAGCAACACCGGAGCTGCAATAGTTATTGGTCAAGCTGCATATAATTTAGGCTGCGATGTGAGATCATTGCACATTTCTCCAGAACACATTAGAATGCAACGCTTGAAACATAGGGAATATATTTTCCAAAATATAAAAAAACAGTTTCCTACTAATGCTGCCTACACCGTTCATTGGGATGGAAAAATACTCGAGGATTGTACAAGCGTTAACCATTTAACTTGCAACAGACTTGCCATAATTTTATCTTCGCGTGGAATAACCAAAGTACTCGGAATTCCGAAAGTAGCCCAGCAAACTGGTGCTATCGAAGGAGCTGCTGTTTATTCGGCTTTACTGGACTGGCATGCAGAAAGTAATGTTATGGCAATGTGTTTCGACACTACAGCAAGCAATACCAGCACTTCTATTGGAGCTTGCGCTGTATTAGAACAGAATCTCAACCGGCAGCTGTTGCACTTTGGATGCAGACATCATATAATGGAGTTGCTGGCTGGTGCTGCATTCAAAGTCACTGTAGAACCAACAACGTCAGGTCCAAAAATATTATTATTTGAAAAATTTCGCAAAGTTTGGCCTGAACTACAACATACCAATTTCATAGCTGGCATTGAAGATCCAGATGTGGCTATTTGCTTTCCAATTACAACCCGAAATGATTTGATATATTTTATAAAAGATCAAATTAAGAATAAAGTTGAAAGCACAAGACATGACTACATAGAAATGCTGAAGTTAAGTGCGCTATTTCTTGGAGAAAAACTACCAGAGTATCAAATTTCTCAGCCTGGTGCAGTCAGTCAAGCACGGTGGATGGCAAAAATAATATACACCATTAAAATATTTCTTTTTAGAAAACAATTTGCTGTTTCTCGTGAGTAAAAGTCATATTTTCTACTTTAATTTTCGCTTCTTTTCATAACTTTAATGCAATTTCTTTGAAATATTTCAGCTCATCTGTTAAATAATATTCGCAGATTTAATATTTTCGCCGTTCGCGTATATTTAAAGTACTGGTTTCTATGCCAAGTAGCCCCGAAAGCAACGGCCAATGATATTAACCTTCTTAAAGAATTAGAGTTATTCAAATCAACTGATGCAATTATTGGAGAAGTTGTCCAAAAAAAAATTACTCAAACATCTATGGTACTTAAATGAATCAAACATAGCATTAACCTTTTTCGACGATGGTGTGGACGTTGAAATGAAAAGGAAAATGGTATTAAATCTAAAAAAAGATGGGCATCCCGATAAACCAAAAAGAGTTTTTATAGATGTTCAGGATGTTATGACTGCTGAATTGAGTGACTTCGTTACGAACAACACCTACACCTTTTTCGAAACTATATTAAATAAGGAAATTACAAATATAAGTCAAAATTTTTTAACATTAGATCCTATGACGTGGGAGGAAAATGAGGATTATATTGCAGCAAAATTTATAGTTAAACATTTATTAGTTGTAAATGATATTGCAGAACGTGGAATTGCGTTAATTACAAGATTTAATGCGGTTTTAACACATCAAGAAGAACAAAAACAATTCATCCTGCATGCAATGGAACAACATTGTAAAGATTTACCATCAACCAATTTTTCGAAAAAAATTTTTTTAGAGTATTTGGAAAAGAGTATGCTAATGCAATGATTGCCAAATTACAGTTGCTAAAAATTAAAACTGTGCATGTACTTCTTTTGTAAGCCGATCACTTTTGTTCGTATTTGTTTATATTCGGTTTTGTTTGCTAGCCAGTCTTCGTTTATCTTCATTTTAGTAGTTTTCTATCCATCTAGTTTTATTGATGAAAACTTATTTTGTGTTATAATTAATCAACATGGCGTATGAGTTCTATCAATTAAACTTAAGCCGCCACGCTTATTAAAATCGCATATAAAAGCAATGTATGACTATATTACACTTTCACTTTGTTATGAAATTCGACAAATTCATTGAAATATAAAAAAAATCATTATTATATTACTTTTTTACTTTCAAACGCTTTTTTTTTGGTAAAAAACTATATATTAAAAAAAAAAAATTATTATGAATTAAGCCCCATTTAATTTGCATTATGAAACTTTAAAGAAGTCAGTTTTATCACCCTTCAAAAATTTATTGGAATTTTTTAAGTAAAAATTGCACACAAAAATTATTGAAAAATTCGGCTTTAAGCAGTAAAAACACCACGAAATATGGCACTAAGATTAAAAAATTAGCACAATTAATCTTTGCCTGTTCATTCTTCATTATATGTCTCAAAGATCAACCACCCTTAACATTTTTTATAATAGATATAGAACAATGTATGTTTGAACTGTTTTTTAGCACATTTTGGAGGCTTTAAATCAAAACCGACTGGCTAATTACCACTAGCGGTACACATTTTTTTATGCAGATTTTATTTTTTAACCTTATTCTTTATGAAAATGCGCGGGGAGCGAAGAAAAAAACACTTTTTTATATTTCATATATTTCATGGGTGATCTAGTATATATTTAATTTATTTCTGGCTTATCCTTATCGTAGTTACATTCAAAGCTCTATCAATAAGTAACAATAAAATAGTACCTTTAAGGACCATAGCAACACCCAAGAATTTACAAGAAAACTGAAGAATTTTTTTTTTATATTTGTTTTTAAGTATTATCATACTTGAAGCTAAATAAACCATTTGATGATCTTTGGTTTAAACTTTGTTTTATCTCTGGAAATTCTGAGGTCTTGAAAAGGCTAGGCAGTTGCGTTATTTAATTTTTTTTTTATTAAACGCTTTAAATGAGCCTATAACTGGAGTTGTAATATTATGCAATGATTTATCTGTATTATATTGATCTATCCATGTTTAAGGATTGTTAAAAAACTTGTCTAAGGATTGTTGATGTTGCCTTCTTCAAACTTACTTGATCTAAAAAGCTCACAAATGAATTCCTGAAAAAACTTTCTTAAATGCAACTTATAGATCAGTAATCTCAAATTAATAATGTTTGCAGTAAAAAATTGCAGTAAATTTACCCATTCTTAAATTCAAAGTTTAATACCATGCCAGCAACAGGCACTGCATGTTTTTTTTTTTCATTTTCATTGGCTGTATATCTTTATTCACTCCGTATGTTCGGAATAACTTTTGTTTGTTTCTTTATTCAGTTTTGATTATCCGGAATATTCTTTTTGTATTTCTTTAATCTTACGGAATATTCCAAACGCGTTCTTTTTATACTATCAGCTAAGGTAGAATAAAAAGAATAATCCTTGTGTGTGAGGTTATATTCGATTGTTTGAAGTAAAATGTCGCTTAATGAAAATGATAAAATTTTTTAGTTAAGATGTTTTAAATTGCTTTGTTGCATTTTTATTTTTTAAATTTTATCTGGTGTATTTGTTGTCTTTAATTAAATACGAAAAATATGTTTCTGGTTTTAACAAAACAATGTTCTTTCTTTTCCAATACTGTTTCTTTATTCATTCTGTTCTGGATAAACAACAATCTATTCTTTTCGTTCTGTTCTTTATCCGGAATGAATAAAGAACATTTTTTTTTATTATTTCCATTTTTTTACGTTAGATTATCTTTCCAACGATATCAAATGAAAGTGTGCTCTTGAAGGGTTCAGAAGTTATGGCGTAAGACGTGAAGTAATAATGAATTTTCAATACAAATTCAACCAGCAATCAACGCTTTTGAATTTGTTCAACTTTGAATTTGTTCAATTTTGAACTCAACTCTAGTCTGATTTCAAATTATCAAGAAATATTGCTTCAAAGTTCAAATTGTTCTTTTCAAAATGATCTTTTGTATTTGTGTCATAACTTTGGCTTAGGTCAAGCTAGAAGATCCAGATTTTGTGTGTTTATAGCAGCGATGCCCACGAAAATTATTTGAAGAGCTCAAAAACAACAATAACAAGAAAAAGCAACAACATCAAAAACATGTTTAAATCTGGATGCAATGACAAATTACCAATAACACGAGTGCTGGCAGAGTCCGGGACATCGAACTTATGTATATGTACACTGTAAAAATAATGAATAAAGTAATTCCAAATGTTTCAGTGTTTAGGTAGTCAGAATGTATTCTGATTTACCCACCTTTAACCACGTGGAAGTTTTCAGATATCCTGTTTTTATTTTTTATTTTATAGTTTTTAATTTTTTTGTTTTTATTTTTTATGTTTGTTTTTAAGAATTTTTTATTATTATACATTTTTTTAATCTTATAATAATTTTTATTTGCTTAACCTTAATTTTTTATATATTTTATTATCTTAATGTTTTATTAAACTGCTATATTATTGAGATTAAAATATTTTTAATGTTTCATTATCTATGAAAAACTCCCAGTTTTCCGCAAATTTTTTTTGCCATTTGCCAATAACCCTTATTAAAATAATTTATTTTGATGCAATATAAAAAATTCAGTGTGTATTCGCACAACGAAAAATATAAAGAATACGACGCATGCTGTTAACGTCTACAATGCGAATGCCAAAAACAGTGCAAAACAGCGGCGATCGATGGTGCCAAAGAACAAAAACAACAACATGCAAACTCAGAACAGCTATCGATGATTCGAAATAACAAAAACAATAACATTAAGAGGCTGAAATTGCAAACTGAATTCGGTGAATTACAACCATCATGAAAATATTGAAGTTGTTGTAAAAGAGTGGAAAGAGTAGAAAGAGTTAGGCGCTGGGCATCGCTGGTTTATAGTACTATGTGCGTGGACAGCTACATCAATAATTCAGGTCTGTCTTAAGTTGACTTAAGCTTTTATTGTTTATAGACATAGAATTCTCGTGTTCTGGATGGGGAAAAAAGTTGTGCTATCTCTGGTAATTTAAACATTGCAAATCTGCTTGCTGAAAATTTTTCGGCTAATCACAAACTTACCTCTGGATTCGATTCTGAACACAAAAACATTGTAGAAAATTCCATACTTTCGCTTGAAAATTCAAATTCAGCTATCAATTTTGACCAAAACATATCTCCTCTTATTCATAATAATAATTTTCTATGTAATATAAATGCTAGGTTGCCGGAAAATGTACGTGGCATTCTTACCTCAACTAATGAAGTATTAGAAATTATCAACTCTCGGCCAAACAAGAAGTCTACTGGCTCTGACAACATGCCGTTCTCTCTTATCAAAAAAATTGACATACGTATCATTTCAATTTTAACTATTTTTTTCAATCATTTGCTTGCTATTTCCCTTTTCCCAAGATGTTGGCAATACACTATTATTACGCCTATTCCCAAAGCTGGTAAAGATGCTTCACTTATTGAAAACTGGCATCCAACTTCAATGTTATGTTGCATCGGATAATTTTTGAAAAAATCTAGGCGACTAGATTAAATAGACATCGTGATACCTTACCATTATACAAAAATCAATTTGGGTTTCTTAGTGGTCATTCAACGAATCATGCACTTGCTAGAATACAGGCTGACATAAATAATGGTTTAAATGAAAATAAAGTTACTACGGTTGTGGCCCTGGATTTAAAGGCTGCTTTTGATACAATTTGGCATGATGGCCTTTTACACAAAATGTTAATACTTAATCTTCCGATTATTATTATTAAGATTATTAAATCAATGCTATCATTCAGAAGTTTTACCGTTCGGCTAAATGGGCATTTGTCAGATATTTATACCATGGAAGCTGGTGTGCCCTAGGACTCTGTCCTTGGTCCTTTGTTATTCATACTTTATGTATATGATATTCCCTTACATAATACTATCAAAATTTGACAATTTGCATTTGACAAATGACCCAGCCCGTACTCAAAATTTATTAAATATTTTTCTTGTTAAAATTTCCAATTACTTTAAAAATTGGAAGTTGGCCTTAAATAAGAATAAGACTGAGCTCATGCATATCATGGGTTTTGTTCCTGATACAAATCCTGAGTTAAGAAAGTTAGTTAGAAACATGAAAATTACTTGAGATGGTCATTTATTGATTGCTAAAAATGACATAAGACTGCTTGGCATGCAGTGGCAAACAAATAAAAGATTTTCCAAACACATTACCATCAGGTTAAATAAGGCCAAAAGTTCTAAATTTCATCCAAACCGTATTTTTAAAAATTCGAAAATAAATGTTAAAATTAAAACAAACATGTACAAGCTGTATATTCGACCAATCCCTATGTACGCTTCTCCTGTTTGGTGTCGGCAACCGCAGGTTTCTAGTCACCAGATGGAATTATTAGGATTATTTGAGAGCGGGTGTCTCAGATCTACTGCCAACATTAAACGAAATAAAGGTTATTTTAAACATGTTCGTGTCTCTCAAATTTACAATACCTCGGGCTGTATGAGGATTGATCGTTTTGCGGCCTTGTCGCATGTCGGTTTTTATTATGAATGCCTAAATTTTGCTGACCCTAAGCTTGATGATATTTTACGTAGATTTGGAAATGGTCAAGCTTAAAGCTGCATGCCAAGTTTATTTGATCAGCATAACGCTGGAAATCTTGTTATAAGCGATGAAATAAAAATTTTTAACACCAGGTACGATAATCGCCCCGGGCTAGTGTATAATACTAGTTAACTTATTTAAAAAATTATGATTCATATGCAAGACTGTTGTAAACTTTTATTTCCATTTTGGTTTTTTATTTAATTTTTGCATATAAACTTATTTTTATAAATTTAAGCTACTCTGAATTAATATCAATCGTTGGCTGTGATAAAGTTCTCATAGATTACTACTCGGCATATATATACTATGTTATAGTTAATTTTAAGTTTTGATTTGTAAATAAAACTATTCTAACAAAAAAACAAGAATTCTCGTGTTAAGGCTGAATCGCTGAACATTTTTATGGAAAAAATATTTGTAGTTTAATTAGTTTAGTTTTCGGAAAATTTGTAAAAAATAATCATTTAGTTACTGAATTCTGACGAATAAGTTAACATTTGCCTTTTTGCTAAATAGTTGTAAATTTTAAATTTAAGTTTTGTAAATTCATACTTGTAATTAATGTAAAATGTCGGTTCAGTGTCATATATTTCTATAATTTAAATAATTTTTAAATATTAAAGTATAATGTAACTAAAATAATGTATTGCTAGTGAAAAATGTTTTTAAATAAAATTAAAGGAGTTGTTTTAATTAAGAATAAGTTTTGGATAACATGTTTTGAGCCCGATAAACAATAATTAAATATATAAACAGATCGATATATATATATATAAATATAACAATCATACATTTTCAGTATCATGTAAAGAAATCGCAAAATGTTATTTTTTTTGGGTGTTTTGTGAAAATCACTCGTTTCTTTTTGTATATGACTTTTGGAGCGATTTGTTTACAATACTAAAAATAATCTTTAAGTAGTTAACTATCTGCTCAATCCTTTATCAATAAAAAATTTATTTTACTTTTTGAGCTGTGTTGCTTGATTAAATAAGTATGTGTTCCACTTAATTTAGTGGAAAGATGAGACAAATATCGGTCATTTGAATAGAGAAAAGAGTTAGCTTTTAGGTGTAATAAAAGAGTATGTATACAATGTGCTTTACTTTTTTTCTACGCAGTTCCATGTACTTATAGATTGCTTAAGATTATTGTCTAGGTAAGTAATTGCTTCAATTAAGTCAGTGATACATTTATATGAATTAATTTATAATTGCAAATCGTTATCCAATTTCATTGAAATTTATGGAAATTATGGACTGGATAGAATATAGCTCACTAAAAAAAACTAAAAGAATACCTTATCCCACTCCGATATAAACTTTGTTAAGAGTTTGCGCAGTTCAAATCAGTACTATGCCTCAATACGAGACTAAAACCAATCATGTAAACATTGCTTGATTGTGACGTCATAACTTAAAAGTAAACAGCAGCAGAAATTTCCCTGTTTACGTCATAGCACAAAAGCTCTTCAACACCTACTCTCTTACTGACTATTTATAAAGCGTAATAATTTCTCTTTCCTCCGCGCTCTTATGCTCTCAAAGTTCTTGACAACTTGCCGAATTTTAATTTGCTTTAGAATTAGGTTATGTGAAAGCTGTTGAAGAGACACCCCTGAATGAGGGGAGGGGGGTTAACCAGACTCCATCTCCGCATTCTTTAAGCTCAATAAATAGAACGATGTTGTTGCGGAAATAGTATTCTGCAAGCAGCGTAAAAAGAGACCTATTCCCTTCATTCGTCCTAGCAAAATGTGCCAAAAATACATATATGCTTTGTGCACGCCATTAATAGAAAACAAATAGAAAACAAACAAAAAATACAAAAAAATTAATTTAGTACCAGTTTAATAAAAAGTGTTCAATAAGTAGTAGTAAGAAAAATAAACGATTCTTTGATTCAGAAAGGAATAGTATAAATACTTAACATTTACCCGATTACTATGTTGGTTTTGTGGAGCAAATCTAGGCTCTAGAGAGTTTTGAAACTGCAGTTGGCTCGTCGCAGATGTAAGAAATTAATATTCGACATGATGAAAGATGTCGAAGCAAGTTTATTTAAATTTTAAACGAATAAATTGTGAACTAAATCATTAATTAGTTAATAAAGCCTTTTTTCCTGTCGCAAAATTCCTTAAAGCAGGGAATATTGATTAAAAATATTTATAGGTGCGAAAACAATATTTAAATCCTCATCCTTTATCCTCATTTAAAATAAATTATATGCTATTAATTTTTTTATTTGATTGAGAAAAGAGCGACTCTAAAAATAAACAAAAACTAGCCCTTGACCTTGAATATTAAACCAAAATGTGTGCTAAATAAAAACTTATGATGAAACACAACTCTTAGTGCCAGTTTTGCAGTACAAGTTTAAAGTCTAGTCAAACTAAACCGAGCTTGGCTCAATAAAATTGGATGCTTAAACTCAGTTTAAGCAAACAAGAAACATATTATATGATAATTTAAGTCAATTTAACTTCAACGAATGCTAAAGTATCTAGTTAAACAGAGTTTAAACGTCCAATTGAGTTAAGCCAGGTTTATTTTGACTAAATTTTAAACTCGTACTGAAAAAATTGGCCCTTAAAGGCACAAATTTGTATAAACCTATATTATTATTCCGACCTTTTTTGAGGGAATGGGGTTTGAACTACAAAAACTGTATTGTAGTCCTGTTCATTGTACTTCTTACTACACAAAAGTCCTACAAGCTAATTTGTCATACATGTTAATAAAAGTGAGTATATTTTTCATTCGAAAGTTTTTGTTATTCATATCTATCTATCCAAGGGCGTCCGCAGGATTTCTTCTTGGGGTGGAAAAAGGCATAAAGGAGTCTAGAATGCACATAAAGAAAATGTAGCTTATAAAATTCTATTTTCTGAGATTTTTGGTACTAATTTTGTTATCATGATGCACCGGTTGACACACGCCTGAACACATAAGAAAATTATATATTTTCCAAAAGAGGGTAAAAATCTTCCTCGTATCATGCCCGAAACATTTTAAAATTTAATTTTTTTTTATCAAGTAATTTCAAAAAAATTTTTCTCAACACTTAAAAAATTTATTAGTAAAATTTCTACGAATGATATTAGTAAACAAAATATTCGTACATTCTACGAATATACGTACAATATACAAAGTATTTTTATTGTGATATCTTTACGAATTCATTCGTAACATCTTTCTAATGCCTGGTGTAGTATCTACGAATATATTTGTTTTATATACTAATGATATTCGTAAACAAAAATAAATCAATTCGTATTAGTGCATTGTACGAATGATTGCGTACAAATAAATAATAACATTCGTAAATTTGTCGTACGAATAACTTCGTAATTTCTTTCATTACTTTCGTAGTATTTACTAATACTTTTGTGCTATTTACAAATGAAAAATAATATTAGTAGAAACAATTCATTCGTAGGCTGACCGTACGAATTATTAGTAGAATGTACGAATTATTAGTAGAGTTTAAAAAAATGAAATCCGAAATCGTTCAGCCTTGTTTGTAGAACATCTACAGAGCATAAGGAACTGTATGATTGTCAAGTGACTGTAGTCTACTGGTAGCGTACGTGGCCCGTAAACTAAAGAGCCGAGGGTCAAACCCCAGCTCAGACAGAATTTTTTTTACTGGTTTTTACGAATAAAATATTCGTAATATGTACTAATATACGTCGATTCTACGAATCCTATTCGTGGCTGAAAACTACAAATAAAATTCGTAGAATGGACGCAGTTATTAGTAATATTTACACACAAATATTTTTGAGTGAACGCATACTCTTAGTTGTTTAATAAATTAAATAATGTGATATCGCCTTTAGTCTTAAATAAAATCGCATTAATTACTATTAAGCCCCAAAGATTTCCTCTTTTCAAATAAGAACACAAAAATTTCCCAATATTTCTTTTTTAAAAATAAATAAAACCAGCAAAATTTTCAGACCATTTTTTCCAGTTTTGGAGGCCCATTTTATATTTTAACCAATTGCGAGTGGTCTGATAATTATCAGATTTGGATTTAGGAGGTAAAAATCTATATACAGCGTAAATCAAAATAACTGTCACACTTGTTTTATGCCATAAATCAAAAATTTTGATTTTTTATTTTAAGCATTCTTTATAACTCTTTATCATTTAATTCAAATCTTTCACCATTAATTCTTTTTAAAAATTTAAAACAATTTGTGAAAGACGAGCATACGTCTGGTTATCAGGTACTTCATCTGATATATTCATTTATCATCGCTTTAATTTATCTACCGTCATGTGTTTATGTTCGTTAATTTGCTCAGCACTATACCCTAAATAAAAAAGTCCAGTGGGTGTATATCAGGGGATGACGGAGGCCATTCGTCAACAGAAATAAAACATGGCAAAGTTACTCTGCACCAGCTTTGAACGATTTTTGCCTTGTGCGCTGGAAAAGAATCTTGCTGAAAACAAAAGTGACCCTCTCAGTAAATTTGCTTGGCATGCAGCATATGATACTTCTTTAAAACATGATCTAAGTAATATTCCGAATTATTTTAACGCCTTTTTCGATAAGAAGAAGGGACAATTTGCCTTTTTCGGAGAAAGAAAATTAAGAATAAGAGTTGTCGCTTTTCTTGAAATGTTTTTTCAACATGCATCAGTTCTAGCAGCATGCGAGTTACTAAAATTGAGTTTGAAAACATACCTATTGCATGAATTATTTAAAATATTTTTTTTTTTAATTCAAAACGTATGAATAAATACATAAAGAGGTACATGTATAGATGGGTTTTGGGCTCCATTCATTTTCTTAACATATTCCAGAACCTCCCTGCAAGGCTTGATTCTAAATTCTGGATGTAATATAAGCACGTGACGCGAAAAAATCCGGAAAATTCTCAAACTGGGTGAACGCCTGTTAAAAAACGTGATTTTGTAGAAGTATAAAATTAATTTTTCAAATCGAGTTTCCTATATAAATTTTAGACATAAAAAATTTTTTGACCTTAAGATATTCTAATGTGAAAGCGTTTTCTTTACAATAATTTGCCATAAATTTTTTTTAAATATTAGTGCTTGATCTAAAATTAGGCTACTTTATTTAGAATTTCGGATTTTTTTTTTGCTTTTGAATAAGAAGCTTTGCCCTTGCCTAGATCGCTGCAATTTTCTCAAATTTAAATGCTGCAAGATTATTAGTAATTTTATTAAGTTTACAAAAATTAAAAAATTATCCAAATTGGATGATCTTTATAACAGAAAAACGATTTTTTTTAAAACGACTTTTGGGAAAAAATTTAGTTTTTTAAATTTATTTTACTTTGTTTTCTTCTTGTGTTTAATTACTTTAAAACATAAATTTGCTTATCGTCCAAGTTCATATGCGATATTGGCTTAAATGCCTCTTAACATCTGTGGCTCCGAAGAATGATTTTCTACTAATAGGGATATCATTCCTAGATTTCTCGTACGAATAACGTTGTAATTTCTTCCATTGCATTCGTAGTATTTACTAATGGCTTCGTACTTTTTAGTATTAGTTGAGTTTAAAAAAATTTACAACCGAAATCTTTAAGCCTGGTTAGATGAACAATTACCGAATATAAGGAAATCTATGAAAGGAAATCTGAAAGATTACGTGACTCGTAAGCTAAAAAAACCGTGGTTCAAACCCCAGCTTAAATAGAATGTTTTGTTTTTCGTTATTAGTTAATGTAACAAATGTATTCGTACAATATACATTTGTTTTTGTACGAATACTAATAAAATATTTGCAACATGTACCAAACAACGTCCAATCTACGAATCCTATTCGTGACTGAAAACTACGAATAATATTCATAGAATGGACGCAGTTTTTAGCAATATTCACACACAAAATTGTTTGAGTGTAAGAATACGTATTGAAATGTTCCTGTGAAACAAGGGTAAATAAAATGATATCGTAACTTAGTACTGCGACGGGTTCAACATACTTTTTAAAAATGCATTCATGGTTTAGCTCAGCTTTATTCATAAATATACCTTAAAAAAAGTATTTTTGAGTTCTCTTCAAAATATATTAACATATATGTATAATGAAAATATCGTCATATAAAATCAAAAAAGCCGTAAGTTACAATAAACTCAAAGTCGACTTTTTTATTGCTTATTGATGCACCTTATCAAAACACATTTTCCTGCTAAATTTTGCACTCCTACAACTAAAAACGACATTTTTATTAAAAAAGTTCTAAAATCCCTAAGTTTGAGCGCAGCTTATGTACTGAACACATTGACGACGACTGCAACAGTGCGAAACAACATGAAGAAAGAAACAACAATCTGGAAGTATCATTAGATTGTATCATTCACGTATACACAAACACTTATATTGCTCTGTTGTCGCACGTCAAATTAGGAAAAAATTCTGAACCGACGACAGCGACTTTGTTGCAATCACTCATTGTCGTTGCAACATTTTCACCACATTCACCTCCATAAGAAAAGCATGTAAAAATAATTTGACATTTGACGCACTGTTGCTGTCGTCGTCAATGTGTTCAATGCATTACAATTACAACTACAATGTAGAAATTTTTTTGACTCTCCCGTAAAAATTTTTAATTGTAGCTTACGGCTGTTTGATTTAATATGAAGATATTTAAAAATTGTCACTGCCTAGCGCTTACCCCTCTAACTCCCCTGCGGACGCCCATGTATCTATTTATCTTATACTATTAAACCAGCAATATTTGTTTGATTGTTTGTTTATTTGTTTATTTGTTTATTTGCTTGTTTGTTAATGAGTTCTCGAAAACGACCCAACCGATTTCGGTAAAATTTTCAGTATAGGGGCTTACGGGGGTGATAAATCGATATAGCTAGCTCTCATTTCTGAGAAAATTCGTTTAGCAGCGTACATTGGGGTATTTGACCGATATAGGCGGCCAACATTATTTTATAAGATATATAGTTTCTATTGAAGTCTATTATTTGATTTTAACCCTGTAAGACCTTTCTTACATATTAACACCTTGCGTGCCACGTCATTCATATATGAATGACGTTGTGTATACCTAATGTTACCAACTATACTTACTTTGTAAGTATCATACTTATTTTCAGCTTTATATACTTACTAAAATTCCATACTTATAAGTTTACTTACTTTTAAAATTTATACTTAATTATGCTTACTTTTCAGCTCCGGTTTTTGTTTGCAAAGCGGAAAAAGTTTGAAAATTGGAGTTAACAGCGTTAAAATTACAGACTCTGGAGTCAATTTATTTTTAAAAAATAATATTGGATACAGCTGTATCGAGTTTTACAATATTTTAAAGACAAGATCTGACATATTAAGGGTGTAGTCTAGTTCGTCAGCTAAAAAATAGGCTGTTTGGGAAATTTCTCGTGAGCTTGCTATGAAAGATATGTTTATATAAGTTGATAGGAATGATAAAGGAAGTCTTAAATTACAAAAATAAAAATATTATTAATGTTTTTCAGGTTTTTAAAACAAAATTCGTACTTAAACAGAACGCCTTAATTTGGAGGCAGGTCGGCTCCCACACGATATCTCGACAACGGTTTATTTGAAACAAAAAAACCGAAGTGTTTTAGATTCAATGTGACAATTACTATAAAATAGACTGTTGATATTAATTTTTAGCAATTGTTTTAAGTAACAAAACAACAAAAAATGAAAAAATTATTTTTTTTTCACTGGTTTTTGTAAAAAAAATATAGTAAACATCAATCTTTTAACACGATTGTAGTCTATTTTGTGGTTATTTATGTGTTAAATATGTGGTTAAAATTTCAGAAGGATTAGCCCACGGGTTCTGGAGAAATCGTGTGGGGCGGGGCGTCCGTAAAAACGTAATTTTAAGAAAAACGCTTTTAAAATTTTTTAAACGCGTTCTAACGTGCGCGCAGGTAGAGTGAGCTTTCGGTTGAAAAAAAAATACTTATACTGTTCGGATGATCTGATAAAAATCTTCATAAAAATTTAATACAATATTCTTTGATACATTCACATTCGAAAAATGTAAAAAAAAAATGTTCGAATGTGACCACCTAGACTACACCCACAAAATTTGCAGCCAAGTAAACTACGACTTCAAGCAAAAGGAAAAAACCAGTTAATGTAACATTTTAATTCAGTTACAGTGATGGCGAATAATGATAACTTTTCTTTGGTCTCTGTATACATTTAAATGTGATTTTTTATCTATTTTTTTATTTAACTACTTTGAAAGTGTGTATAACTTTTAACTTTTTTTATGCTTTTGTTTGTTTTTAAAGTATTTTATGTATTAGAAAAATATATGAATGGCAATTATATAAAATTAATATTTTGTTTTTTTTTATCTGAAGTCTTTTTGGTTTTAGATAGATTGCATACACAAAACTTTTTGAGGAGAACACAAAGAGAGTGTGACAATATTTAAAGAATATTGTGGGTTCTATTGACTTTTACATAAATTAGTAAATTATATCAAAAAAATATTAAATTTAGTTTTCTAAGGTGAGATACTTACTTATACTTATTTTTAAAAATTATACTTACTAATACTTACTTTTCAGTGTTCTAAGAAGCAAATATACTTATTTTTTAATAACATGAGTTAGTAGCATTATGTATACCGCTGAGGCACGTCATACATTGTATGACGAACATTTTTCTTTTGAGACCACGATACTCTCTAATGAAAGACTTTATTCATAAACTGCATGGATGCTTTTAAGCATTGCCTATGTAGGCTTTTATTTTTATATTTGATTTTTTTTAATCGTTAGTGCGTGTACAATCATAGGGTGGTAGGTAACTAAATAAAATTCATTGTTATAAATCAAAACTTCATGTTATTCAATATAAAAAATAAAACAATGAAATGAAAATTAAGTGCTTCTTATATTCATATATGTACATAGTTATTTTAAATGGTTATAATTGAACAATTGAGGCACAATTGTGGCTGATTAGGGCATTTTTCACAAAAAGTGTAGACCATTCAGTCCCGTTTTCGGGCTTCTTCCCGTCCTTTTTCCTTCTGTATTTTCGAATAGCATCCACTGCATATCCTTCTTATTTTCCTTCCTCTTTCGTCCTTCTATCCTTCTAAATAGTTAACTGATGTTTACTATCTACAGACCTTGAGCGCATATGTGGCTCATTTGGTTTTATTACTAAGCTTGAACAAAGTGCTTCGCGAAATTAACGAATTCCAATTTTCTTGTGTGAAACATTTTTTTAAAGAACCTATGCATGCGTTTATTATTGCAATGCCAAGTAGCACTTGAAGTCCCAATTTCTTATACCATTTGATATCATTGCGAAAAGTTGAAACATACGAGCACTTTTGATCAGACAAATCAATGCCAGACTTTCCTTTATTGTATGCTAAAACAACTATAGGTTTGGATGTAGCTTTTCGTGACTTGCGTTTTCTTGCAGACAACAAATTTGTGTTGGATTATGAAACTGGAGAAGATGTACTTGCGGTAGACTATCCGCAAGAAGTGGCTTGTTGAGATATATCATTTTGCTTTTGCACTTGATCAACTGGTACCAAGTTTGGTGGGTGTTTAGTTGACAAAATTCTAACATCTCGAGTGTCTCTATTCCATTTCCGAGAACAACTATTCCCTTTTCATCTTCTTTCGAAATCATTTCTCTTCTCTTCAGCACTTCTGTTAGGGCATATTCCTTTTGTTTGCCCTAACGGTACCAACTACATGCATTTGTCTTTCTAGGAGGCATTTTGCCAGCTCCTGACTAGTGTAGAAATTGTCAGCATATAAAGTACTTCCCTGATCGAGAATGGTCCAATTAACTCTTAACAAACTTTTTTGGCCAAGCCAACTTCCTTTTCACCACTTGCAGACCGACCCGAGTACACTTTCATTCCCCATGTATAACCATCAACTGAACATAACTTGAACACTCTTATACCATATCGATGAGCTTTGTTGGGAATATATTTGTGAAAAATTAATCGTCCTCTCCAAGGAACTAGTAGTTCGTCTATAACAACTTCTTCTTCTGGAATAAACAAACTTTGAAAATTTCGCGCTAATACATAGATCCAGAAGTGGCCTAATTTTTTCAAGACGATCGCCGTATATAACTGTTTCATTGTTGTTAAAATAAAGCATACTGAGGAGCACTTGGAATCTGTTCCGAGCAATGATTGTCCGAGGGAGCTTCAATTTATAAATTCCTTGTTTTGCCCAGTAATCTGGCAAAAAACTAACCCTTACAAGTCCCATCCTTATAATTAGGCCCAAAAACTGTTTTATCTCATCATTATTTGTATCTCTCCACTTATTAATTCTTTTAAATCGTTTTTGTTGCCTCGACGCAAGACATTGTTGAGCAAATCGGTTTGTTTCTAAAACCAGATGATTGATTACATGATCGTCAACAAGAAGAGAAAATATGTCAAAGGGTGTACTATCATGAGGAATATGTTTTTGAAGACCTCACTGTCCAGTAAATGTGAATGTTTTATGCCTGTCTACGTATTCCGACCAATGGGTATCTTCAATAGGATATTGATGCGCATTCTGATCTTCTGGGTTTTCACGATTTTCATCTTCAGCTTCTTCTATAGCAAGCTCCTGTATAATATCGATTATGATTTCCCCATCGTTAGAAGAGTCGTCATCATTTTCCGAATCATCATCGGGTTCCCAAACAGAATCTTCATCCGAGTCATCAGAAAAATTAAACTGAACGGTATCTTTATCTACTATCTCATTCACTGTTTCACTATTGAGTTTTCTTTTGTTCATTTTCAATTATTAGAATTTTTATTCACTGTTTTGTGATAAACTTTTTTGTCAAATATGCTAACGCGACCTGATCTAAATTACTTGTGAGAAGCTTTCTGCCAACATACAACAATCGAAGAATGAAAATGAACGGTACCACTTATTTACTTTATGTAGTGGGTATGCCAACATGAAGTAAATAAGTGGTACCATTTGCAATTGTACCGTTAGTCCAAGAAAGTGGTGTCATATACATAGGAATGACGTGGCCCTACACAAAAATATTACCATAGAGGGCCACGTCATTCAAATGTGTATGACACCAAAATTTTACATGTCTGGGGTTCTTCCTAGCAAAGTATTAATAACTTGACTTCAGATGGCTTAAATATGAGAAAATGGAGGAAAAAAACGAATGGCCACGTTTCCCAAATCTGCCTTGGCACTTAATGTGTTAAACAGTATTAAGCACTGTTAAAAAAAATCGTGCAACAGCGAACATTGGAGTATTTGGCCGATTTACGCAGCCAAAATTATTTTATTCGGAAAATAGTTCCTTTTCAAGTTTGTTATTTGATTTGAACCCTGTACGACCATTGGGAGATATTTCAACACTATTTAACATTGCAAAAAAAAAAATACGTTTTATTATTTTTCCGCAAAATTATTTTATACGGTAAATAGTTTCTATTCAAGTCTAGTATTTGATTTTAACACCTTTGGGACAAACTAAACACTATTCAAGCAGCCAAAATTATTTTATAAGGTAAATCTTATTATACTCTTAAACGAGAAATATTTGTTTGTTTGCTTGATTGTTTGTTTGTAAATGAGTTCTCGAAAACGGGCCAAGCGATTTCGATGAAATTTTCAATATGGGAGCTTGCAAGGGCGAAAAATCGATCTAACTAGGTCGCATTTCTGAGAAAATTAGTTTAACAGCGCACATTGGTTGTTGTTGTTGTTTGTAATATGAGCTCAATCGCGTGTGCATGTTGTTGTTTGTGTTTTAGCTGCGTATAAAGGTTTTATTTTTTCGTGTATTTTAATGTGGTAGTGCAGAAAGCATTTAGCAGCCCACATTGGTGTATTTGACCGATTTAGGTAGCAAAAATTATTTTATTCGGTAAAAAGTTTCTATTATTTTTAGAGTTTTTGATTATATAATCGAAAAATTTCAATTCAATTTATAAGTTTTGAGAAAATTTACACTAATTTGAGTTTTTATCAACTGAGAAACTTCAAAACATTTTTAAATTTTTTTTTATGTGTATCTTTCTCTACATTTAAAAAAAAAAAATTGTACATTATTTATTGCTTAGTTAATTATTTATTAATAAAAAAAGAAAAGTTTTCATTATAAATATATTATGATATGTTTCAGTTTTAGAGAAAAAAATGTCCAATTAATTTTAAAAAAGTTTTATAAGTCATTTATTGTCAAGTTTTAAAATTTATAAACAAAAAT
Source organism: Dichetophora obliterata (assembly GCA_963920525.1). Classification (NCBI taxonomy): domain Eukaryota; kingdom Metazoa; phylum Arthropoda; class Insecta; order Diptera; family Sciomyzidae; genus Dichetophora; species Dichetophora obliterata. The sequence goes on from OY986439.1 coordinate 127,177,091, forward strand.
TAAATATGTCTTAAAATAATCAAACTTAAATCTTCAATATCATTCAAATGGTGGATTACTGAAAAAATATGGGATACCGTTTTTGTAGAGCATTAAAGTTCTTATAAAATTCTTGCAAAACATTTTTCTGTACAATCAATTAATGATGAGGTATGAATTTTTTTCTATTGGACTGAGAAAAAAAGCTGCGATGCGGAGCATCTTGCTATTAAAATTAAGAGCTCATATTTGGTGAGAATTTTTTAAGGTGTCTAGCAACCCATTTTTCCGTGTGCTTTTAAAAAAATAATTGATTTTTTTGACCCACCCTAATGCATATGCATGCTTTTCTTACTTTCATAAGCTAACTTTGGAAATCCCAACTTTCATGGTGTCGAGTGTTTACGAAAATATTCAAGTATTCTCTCTCGAAGTTTATACTTTTTTTTCTGTATTTTGAAAAAAACATTTTTTGAATTATGACTGCACTCGTTACACCGTGAGGTAGTCTGTGATCACGACAGCCATAATCTAATATATAATTTGTCCGTTCATCCTATTGCGATAAAACTTTGTCAGCTTATTGCTTGCACTTACACGAACAATATAGGCATATTAAAATTTGCCACACCTTTTAACGCCCACAAATCAATAAAAATGCTATATTTAAGACAGTATTAAAGTAAAATTTGGTAATTAAGTTTGTATGAACTATCGGTAACTATACTTAAAAAAGGCGTAGTCCCACTATAGCTATGCCTACTTTTAAGAAAAGATAAAGAGACTTCGAAATTACTGGTCCTATCGAGCTAAAATTTTGGCAGTGGATTTGTTTCTAGTACGAAATTGTTTTAGAAAAAATTGTCGCACCACCTTGTAACGCCCACAAATATATAAAAAATTCGCGAAATCAAATTGCTTTGGAGTTATGGGTCGCATGCCTCGAAATTCGATATTCAACCACAATTTACACATGTCGTTCCACTGATGATATTTTATGGGAGTTAAACAAGGGGGAGTGGAAACTCCGATACAACCAAAACTTGCGATATTGAATAGTTTTGGAGTTACAGGTCACACAGCATCGGAATTCAGTATTCGACATAAATTTATGCATGCAGTTTCATTAATAACAATTTGTGGGCATTGGAAACGGTGGAGTTTCCAACCAAAATTTGTGCTATCGAATAGCTTTGAAGATATAGGTCGCACAGCATAGAAATTTAGTAATCGACCAAAATTTACACATGCAGTTTTACTGAAAACATTTTATGGCGTTCAACAAGTACAACCCAAACATGCAAAATCGCATAGCTTTAAAATTATGAGTAACACAGCGTCAGAATTCAGTATTTGACCTCAATTCATACATGCTGTTTCATTAATAACATTTTATTGGCGTAGAAAAAGGGGGACTGGCATCTCCCATACAACCCAGATTTGTGGTATCGAATAGCTTTGGAATTATTAAATTCCGACGCACAGCATCAGTATTCGAACCGAATTTACACATGCACTTTCATTGGTAACATTTTTTGGGCATTGGACAAGGGTGAGTGACACCTTCATTACAACCCACATTTGCGATATCGAGTAGCTTCTGAGTTATTTATCGCACAGCGTTGGAATTCAGTATTCGACCTAAATGTACACATGCCATTTCATTGATTCAATTTTATGGGCGTTTGCCAAGGGACCTCTTATTTGACCCAAATTTGCTATATCGAATTGCTTTGGAGTTATTGGTCGCATATCGTCGGAATTCTGTATTCGACCTTAATTTACACATTCAGTTTCATTGATCACATATAATGGGCGTTGGTCAAGGGGGATGTGTACCTCCCATACAACCCAAATTTGGGATATCTAGCAGCTTTGGATTTATAGGTCGCACAGCATCGAAATTCAGTATTCGACCTCAATTTATACATGCAAGGGAGCATGGCAGCAACGCGCCGGGTTTCAGCTAGTTTTAGAATAAAAAGGCATTTTATTTTAAAATAGAGATCGAGTTCAAAAATGAGCCAAATCGAAAAAAATTATAATTATTTACGGCTTTAATTTTTTTCGGCTAATTTAATTTTTATTTTTCAACTTTTATTTTTCAGTCAAAAAATTAAAATCACTTTCGGACTTTTATTTTTTCTGTCTTTTAAAAAATCATTTAGCGTCTTTTTTTTCTTTTGAAAATAAAAATCCTGTAATTTCTTAGATATTGTAGTTAAATTAATTTATTTTTTTAATTTGTGTTAATTATGTTGTATATTTTCCCTTCATACAATTGTTTTTTTCCGAAAACCTCTTAAACATAACTTTATACAGAATACACAACACAAAAAACAAAATGTTTAATCAAAGGAAGACGCTGAAGTAATATATTTTTAGCAGGCATTGATGTATTGCTCCAAATAAATTTGTTGCAAATTTTCTGGTTTTTTCCAATTTTCAAAAACCAAACGCAGCATGTATAGGGTGTTTTTTTATAGAGTGATACAAATTTGAGTTGGCATAATTGCTTTATTTGACCACCCATTTAACAGTTAATAGTTGTTTTTGTTAAGTTTGCTTTTGACATTTTACTATAGATCGATTAACACCAGAGCAACGCGTGCAAATTGTGGAAATTTTTAATCAAAATAATGGTTCTGTTCGTTAAACTTATCGTGCACCTCTTCCATTTTATGACGTACATAATCGTCCTTCAGAGCTGCTAGCTCGAAGAACAATAGATCGTTTTTGGACCACATTTACTGTTATTGATAATGTGCATCCCGTGAGACGTCGAACAGTGCGCACTGAACAATCTGTAGCCGCTGTACAGGAAAGCATTGAAAATGATCCTAATCAATCAATTCTGGGGTTGCGTCTCCTCACTTTATGGAAGATTTTACGAAAAGATCTTGGCTTAAAACCTTTCAAGATTCAACTTGTGCAAGAATTAAAGCCAAACTACCATCATATGCGCCACCAATTCGGCGAATGGGCTGAAGCACAAATTGATATTGATTTTGAATTTCCATAGAAAATTTTATTTACCGATGAAGCCCATTTTTGGTTGAATGGGTGCGTAAATAAACAGAATTGTCGTATTTGGAGTGAGGAGAATCCACAAGCTTTTGTCGAAACAACATTACATCCACAGAAAATTACTGTTTGTTGCGCTTTGTGGGCTGGCGGAGTCATTGGCCCATATGTCTTCAAAAACGATGATGATCAGAATATTACTGTCAATGGTGAATGGTATAGGAACATGATTCGAAGTTTTTTCCTACCTCAATTAGCTGGCATTAATCTTGCTGATATGTGGTTCCAACAGGACGGAACCACATGCCACACAGCGGGCGCTACAATTGATTTACTCTAGGAAACTTTTGACGAAAAAATAATTTCACGAAATGGCCCAATTAATTGGCCCCCAAGATCGTGTTATTTAACACCATTGGATTATTTTCTTTGGAGTTATGTAAAGTCACTTGTCTACGTCGATAAACCACAAACAATTGAACACCTGGAAATCAACATTCAAAATGTTCAAATGATTAAATGATTAAGATCATATTTAATTATTAAAGTCATAAAATTTTCTATCCAATAAAGCCCGTTTCATTGATATTAAAAATATATTATTATGTTTGATTATGATTTAAACTTGTATCACTTTATAAAAAACACCCTTTATTATAAAGGCAGCATAAGAAAAATGGGCTTGTGTGTTTGTACTCTGTATAAAGTTTTTTAGAAATTTTAGGAAGAAAAAATTACATGGAAGGAAAATATACACAAATTTAACAAAAAATTAATTTCACTACAATATCTAAGATATTACACAAAAAGGATTTTTATTTCCAACAGAAAAATAAAAGTCCGAAAATTATTTTTTTAAAAGACAGAAAAAATATAAGTCCCAAACTGATTTTTATTTTTTTGACTGAAAAATATTGTTAAATTAACCGAAAAAAATAAAAGTCCAAAATGTTTGTTATTTTTAGTCCTACAATAACAATCACGTTCTAAGAGTTCAATTTTAAATTTTTTTTCTGTCGAAAAATAACAATTAAAAGTTGACTTTTTTTGAAAAAGTCGCAAAATAACTATTTCATATTAACGTTTTCGATACCTCTTATAACAGTTATGGTCCCTGATAAAATCTCTTTAAATTTCACAAAAATTAGTCTCATGACTTCAAATTTTGCACATTAGCTTGAATAAGCCTTAAAATGCATTTTGATATTTGTAAAAATCGAGTTTTTATTTTTGCAGACCCCCATAAATTTAGTGTGAAATATTGGAATACTCAATAGAAAGTCAGAACAGTGATGTAAGTCATACTTTGTGAAAAATCCCGAATGTGTAAGCAAAAATCCCACTTTATCCTGCAATAGGTACCTTAAAATCCCACCAAAAAAAGTGCAAATAAAAGTTTAAAAAATAGGGTTTTTTTAACAAAAAAGCTTATATATTTATTACATCCGTTTATAAAAAATAATTTAACATAAAAAATCTAACGTTTCAATTCATTTTGACAAAAAAAAATAAAAAAATAATATTATGGTTTTTAGCCAATATCAAAAAATATAAAAATATAATAGGGCTATTCCCAGTTACGGGCAAATAGCTTTGCAAATGTATGCCCTACCAAATATTTGCCATCAACTGTGAGCACACTTTTTAGAACACTGTTGCAAACAAAACTCACAGCTGTTTTGGAGGAAAAAAAAAACAACACGAACAGTATTTGTGGTGTTTTTCATTACTATTTATCAAAGTGCATTATTTATCACAGTCAGTTCCATATCAGAGTCTGTTAATTTTGTTTTATTAGCGGCGTTTGGTTAAAATGTGACAGCTGATTGATTGGCAAACAAGTTTTGCCCATGCTCGACTGTTTGCAATGCGATTTTAGTGTTGCAAATTTGACACAGTCGGGCAAATGCAAATCTGTACATTTTGTTGTTGTGTTGAAAATATTTGCCATCATATTTTGCAAATGCCACGATGCCACGCTATTTGCCCGTAATCGGGAATAGCCCTAATATAATAGTTTTAGAGGTTTTTCGCTACATTCAAACGCAACCGCGACTATTTGTTGGTTCCTAAATGAATATTTAATAATACAAACAGCGCTGAAAGTATCTTCTCCAAGTCTGTTTCGTTTTTTTTTTTATATCCGTTACCATTGAGAATATCCCTTCGGCGTCAGCGTTGTAGTGCGGTAATGGCAAGACAAAGTGGAGAGTATTGTTAAATTTGGGAACAACGGTGATCCATTTACGGCCAATCTGGAGGTCTCCTCTTTCCAAAAACTTGAAACGCTATAGTCATTGAGATTGAATAAAAATGATAAATTCATTTCATCTTCTAGTGCAAATTTTTTTACTTTCACATAATCTGATATTGAACGAGCAATTTTTGGGTCTAAAATTTCTAAAGATCTGAAGAAATTATCATTTATGGGAAATTTTTCAAGAAACAAGCGATACATTTTTTAACGAAATTTATACAATTTGTTTTAATTTAACGAATTTGTTCTGGACTAAAATTTTGATCAAATTCATTCATAAATTCGCTATTAAAATGCATTTGATCTGGCATCAGTTCTGTGCTTTCATTGATAATATTTTCATAGACAAAATTTTCTCCAGAATTTAAGATTTTATTTGTATCTCTCTTTAAAGCTATTTTAGCTAGCAACATCTACACTAGTTTTGACTCTTTGTGAAGTCTACGAATTAGTATATCATTTCCTTGAAACAAAGCATCAAATCTGTTAAAGTGAACTAAAATATTTTTTAAAAAAAGAAAGTATGCTCTTAAATCCGGTTTTCTTAACGTATCAACAATTTTTTTAAGCTTTCTTTCTGTCAGAATAATTGGCTTCATAAATAAAAAAATTAAGTAAAACAGTCCAGTTCTCAAGCAAGATAACAATGCAAGGCTGCATGCTTAGCCACCTAGCTGCGGTAGGAGACACTATCTTCCTAGTGGAAATTTTGAACGACTGCTGAAACTCGATTAAGTTTGCTGAATTCTTCGAACTCTCTGACATGTAGGAGCCCACGTCTCTTAGAAGTATTTTGCATTCATCAGGTAAAAAACTCCTGGCTGCCTTCAATACAAGGGCTGAAGAATGACAAATAGAAATAAGCTTATGATCAATATCCGACTACATTTGCGAATGCAATTAATTTCTACACCGAACCATTGCACTTGCATTATCGTACGCTAAGCCAATAATATTTCGAAACGAAATATTTTTTGTTCCAAGCACGTCTTAAACTTTGTGTACATGGCCAAGCCGGAGCAATCAGAAACGGTAATTTCTATCAGTTGCAGGAGCTGGGTATTAATATCATAATCTTTCACATATCTGACAAGAACGCAAATATTCTTTTTGTTTAAAATATCTGTTGATGCATCAACAAAAATTGAAAGCTTTGAGTTTCTTAAAACATCATCTAGCATATCGCTCTCTACTTTACATGTAACGTTTTTGATTAAATTAGTGCATTTAGTTCTACACAACTTAATGTCACTTGCAATCTTGGAGTAACAAAAATCCTCCTTCAGCAACGGCACTAGAGTCTCAACAAGTTGAAATGCCACGTTGTTATCTGCAAAAGCAACTCCAAGTCTTAGTTCTGCTTTTTGAACATTTCGTTTGTACGAGTTGAAATTGTCTGGTTGGCTTAAAAAGTTACTTGCCGAAGGTGTCTTCCGAAATATATCCAGATTTTTCATTTGCTTCTCGGTGTGATGATGTCGTCTAATTTCGGTGGTAACAATGTCGGCCTTTGTAGTCTAGTGGAGAGTGCGCTAGACTCTCAACCCAAAGGTCCCTGGTTCGAATCCGGGCTCGTGCATGGTTCTTTTCACTTTCTTTGTTCTTTCTTTGTCCCACATTTAAGAATTATGGAAAACTAAAAATTCACAACTAAATTGTGGAAAATGTGAAGGAATGGAACAACTAAGGGCTTGAAATGCTTGCCAAGGTTAAGGCATAACACTAGCCTCGGTTAATAAAGCAATTCAAATTGTCTTTCGCAGTTGTTTCCCCTAATCAATAATTCACGTATAGTTCCAATCAATTCCTCTACATAATCTATCCCTTTCCTTTCAGGTCAAAGACCAAACCTTGTTTGTATAAGGCGCATGCCTTGGTTCTTTGATCTTTTTTTAAAAAAAAAAAAAAAAACACAAGCAAATGCTGCTATACAAGCTTTGCAAATAGCCTGCTTTACGTTATCCTTAACAGGGAACAGCCAATCATTATATTCCGGAAGCGTTAGCCACTTATCTGGAAAAGTTGTATCTTTCTTTCACTGGGATGATTTTGACTTTTTCCAAGACGACGAACTGGCGAAAAATTAAATTCACTTGAACTGGCTACAGATATTTATCTTAAAGCATACATTTCAAGCAAATAAAAGCGAGATTTTAATTATTAAATACCTTCAACAAATCGTTTTACTAAGTCTTAAAATCAATGATGTGCAGCCGTTTTGAAAAGAACATAAGCTGCTGAAAGTATAAAAATTGATATATTCGTGAATTTGAACTCTCTTTCTCACACATAAAACCTCAACGAATCTCAGAACTAAACGAAAAGTAGTAATAGATTTGAAGTAATGCTGCCAACTAAGATTTTTTTTTTGACAGGTTTGAAAATCCCACTTTGAAGCAAAAAATCCCGTCCGTCCTCGAAGGGGTCAAAAATTCCGAAAAGTGGGCGAAATTTCACCAAATCACATCACTGTGTCAGAGTGGCGAACAACTGTCTGCCATTTATGTAGCAAAGGAGGTTCCAGATGCTCCACTTTAACCCACAAGACGAGGAGTAGTACGTTGGTTATTTTGTTGTTACTTTTCTCTATTTCTCTCTCTCTCTCTTGGCGTGGATTCTGCGCAGATCACTTCCATCACTAACTGAGAGCAATAAAATCAACATTGAGAAACAACTTAAGCTCGGACTTATTTTGAATGCCACACATTCTACACAGGCAAGCAGTCGCATACACAAACACACACAAACATACACAAACATACACCTGCACCAAAGTGAGTGCAAGTCTTCTTGATACAACTCTTGATACTATTCTTGAGTAATATACTCGTTGTTGATATCAAGTATAGTAGTGACGAGCAGAAATATAAGAAATACTTTTATTTAACAAGAAAATTCTGTTTCAAATGCTGAGAAACACTAGTTGCGAGTTTTAGAAAGTTATAATGCTAAAAATCTCATGTAATAAACCTTATTACGTAATAAAGCCCTGCGTCGGTGCATCTATTTCAACGTACACACACTGTATTTTTTGTTTTGAAGAATAGTTTTATTTAGAAAAACTTTAAATTAATGGTAAAATAGTATAAATACGCCGAGTAGTGATCAATGAGAACTTTATCACACAGCCAACGAATGATATTTTTTAATTCTGATCACGAATTGATTTCATGGTTAGCAGATTAGAGCTTTCTCAAAGAAAGTTCAAAGAGCTCGCCAAACTTTTGAATGATCAAAATCTATTGGCATCAGTCGTTAAGGTCACGTGTTACAGAAAGCGCCAATCTGAACTTCAAAAGCTTTTTACCATCGATGAAACCAAGACATTTGCGTATTTTGAAGATATAAGCAAACTAATGGGGCAAATGAAAATTCATTATAACTCGGCTGAGTGGCGACTATTTATAGACAGCTCAAAGCATGTGTTCCAATCACATACTTCACCGATACAAAGGAAACGTATGAAAAAACGAATAAAATATTAAATTTAGTAAAATATGAATATCATCAGTGGCGGATTTGTTGTGATCTTAAGGTAGTAGCAATGCTCATCGGATTGCAAAGTGGCTACACTGAATTTATGTGCTTCTTACGTAGTTGGGATTACCGATATAAAGGCAATTATTTCCAAAATCATTCGTGAGAAAGTAGAGCATATCATAAAGAGGGAGAAATTAATGTTATTAAGACAGCACAAGTGCCACGTGAGGCGATATTGCTGCCATTCCTTCATGCAAAGCTCGGTATTGTAAAAAACTTCATTAAAGCCCTCGTAAGAAATAAGAACAATCTCGAACGTGCGAACGATATTTTGAACCTCTTGAGGGATTATATTTTTAAACAGAAAATCAGCATTGTTAAATTGAAGGAAGGTGCGTAAGTCAAACATAAAATTAACAACTTTTGTTATTGTTAAAGTTTAAAGACTAATTGGGACATATATTGAACATTTAAAAAGTAACAATTTTTTTACAGGCGTTCTCAATGGCCCGGACATCCGCAAGCTCTTCAAAGATAAGCGCTTCGATGACATTTTAGTTGGCGCAGAAAAGGATGCATGGCTCTCAATAAAAGAAGTGATAGCTGGTTTCCTTGGAAAGCATCGATTACAAAACTATGAAAAAGCTATTAGTAGCATGTTATCTGCGTTTGAAGCAATAGGTGTTCATATGTCCTTAAAAATCCACTAGTTGCATCATCACTTGGACTACTTTAGTCTTCAGCTTCCAACGGAATCAGATGAGCAAGGCGAAAGGTTTCACCAAACGGCGTTGCCATTTGAATTAAGGTAATAACATCTCCTTGTACCTATATATTTACATAATTATTAATTTTATAATAACAGCTGACTTACATTCAGATATCGAGGGAAGGGATCCCCTGACGCTTTTATGGCTTAAATATGCTGGCGCACGAAAAAACTGTTTCGAGATGCTGAAGTTGCGCACATGGAAGTGGATGGTGAAGAAGAGGATTCCTAAAGCGACATTGAAGTTCATCAAGACTCTGATGATGATTTTTCGAGCAGTGAAGACTTGTAAGACTTGGTGCTTAATGTGAATGATGCCAAAAATTACACGAATAAAAGTTGGTTTTTGTAAATTTTTCCAACAATAAAAAACTGTGTGTTTTATTTCTATTGAAATATAGAATATATTTATTGGTTCTTCGAAGTAGGTAAGCTAGGCAACGGCTCCAAAACACATCTATTAACATTTTAGTACATTTTAGAAAAAAAATTATGTTGAGCTTTTTAAGTAATGTAGAAGCGTTTAAAGCACCTATGTATAGTCACAAGAATTATTTACAATCCTTCTGGCTACAAATTAACTAAATTTAAAAAGCTGAAAATTGGCTAAGTTTATGAGTTATGGTCGAAAAACTGCGAAAACAACCCGAAATACTGGTATTTTTTAATTAAAAAATTATCTTTTTAAGCTTATTAAATAGTATAGACACGTTCAGATCACATTCTCTTATTAAAAAGAGTTGTTAAGTATTTTCTTAGTTACAATTTTGTTGGAAATAGTATAGGAAAAATTTGGATTCCCTTCAAGTTATGACCAAAAAAGTGAAAAAATTAAAAAAAATTTCCCAATTTTTTTAAGAAAAAGATTGAAACAAATAATTTTATTAATTTGTTTTTTTCTAAAGACTTATTTATTAGACTGTTAGCTATAACTTTTCCGAGGACAGTTAACTGATATCTCTTAATCTGACGGAGCTATTGAACAAAAACTATTTATACTTTTTTTTGTCAAAATCACTAAGACGCAATATAAGTAATGGGCCATAAAAAGAAAACGTTCGCCAAACTCACGAAACCCAGCTAGAGTCTTATTCACCTTTGATCATAGTATCGAACCTTTATAGCAGGATCCTGTTCTTTTGTTATTAGACAACCAAGTTTCAGAAACACAAATTATATCAGCTAATGAATTATCAAATATATATGTAATGTAGTCCAATTTTGCAATATTTAAGCTCCGTGCATTAAAGTGAATAATGCAAACACCGCAATGTTGCCTGCATAAAAAATTAACTACAGATATAAAATTTTCATTAGTGCCTAAAGACAGGTTGCTAGAGCCAAGCATTGAAGATAGATACAGGAGAGAAGAATTTAGGCAAATAAAACGAGACTAAAGAAAGAAATAAAGGAGTAATACAGAAAAGTAAAGAAGAAGTTAATAGTGGTGATGGTTTTTTAAAACAAGGATCTAAGGTAAAATGTAAGAAATTAGAACAACTAATAAAAATACATTTTAATAAGACAGACAAATTAAATGCATTCTGTGCCAGCAGCAGTATCACATACGATATTCTGGAGATCATCTTCACATCTAATTTTAATACCTTCAGCGCCCTTAGACATGCGGATATACATAGATAGAACCACGAAAAGTAAATGCGTTAAATAAACATTTTTTGCGTTTAAAGGCGATTGCAGCTTGTAGAAGTTTTCTTGTCTCCATAGTAAGGCTTTAATGAATGAAGACATTGCAATCTGAGTCAAGACCAGCATCCCTCAGATTAACAGCTTTCTGCGGTAATCACCAAAAGCCTTTAACACACGATTACGATCAAAGGGCGTATAAAATTTAACAATTACCACAGGTTAAGAGTTGTTTAATTGGGGCTTACACCGAAAGATGTCTTTCACTGGAGCTGCCATGAAACCTATAGATCTGCCATGAGACCTATAGATTTAGTTAAAAATGCCTTTTAGATTTTCTCCACTTATATTAGGTATTCCAAACAAGAACTATGGTCAATGTTATTGTTGTTGTTGGTGCTGGAGCTACTATTGTTGTTGTTGTTACTGTTACTAATCGTGGATAATTTAAATTTAAAATCATCGCAGATTTATGAGAGGGCACTGACTTGATTCTGGGAGAGAATCTGGTATTAAGTTTTTGTTGGATAGAACTCGATTGTAGCTTGTCTGGATATTTAAATGATAGGAGCTGTATTACCTACACAAAGCTATACACACTAAGACTCCTCACTACATTTATGTAAAGTTACATTTTAGCATATCCAGATAATTTCATCTAATAATCATCGCCAGGCATAGCTCCATTGCTAGTATTATTTTTTTTTCATTAATGTCGTAAGACTATGGAAAGCGTTGCCTCGTAGATTGAGAGAAATCTTTCGGACTGATACTTTTACGCAATCTATTTTTACAAACTTTTTCTTCCCTTAAATTCTTAAATTCTGTTTTCAATATTATTTCTGAATTTCTTTTTTCTCCTTCTGTTCACCCATCCAAATATGAAGCTTAATTAATGCTTCTGCAACAAATTTTTTGTTTAATGTTACTTCAGGTTTCACATTATTTTTATTATTAGTTTTTAAATTGCTTCAGTTTAAGTCTAGGATTATTTTTTAACCTCATGATTTTTTTTTGTTATTAAATTGTTTGTAAATAATTATTTACATGAATTTAATTGTGACCTTTAGATTTTAGAAATTGTTTGTAAATAATGTTATCCATTGTACTGGAAAATAAATTGTTCTTATTTGTACTCATTTTAATATGAATAAATAATAAAAAATAAATAATCATGATTTTTCCAATATTGATTCGGACTTTAAGTTCCTATGCGGATCATCAAAGGATGCAGCTTTGGATCAGTTCAAACGAATTTAACGATATATTGAATGATGGTAAGTTTTACAATAATATTTGTACAATATACGAATTGCACTCTACAATAAACGAAAAGTTATTAGGTAAATGTAGAATAGAATAGAATTCGTAAAAAATACGTTTGCTTATGTACGACTAAAAATAAAATAAACGTAGTATTCACCAAACTACGTTCATTATACGAATCCTGTTCGTGGCTTAAGACTCCGAATAAATAATAAGCGCATTTTTTAATAATATCTAGACACGCTTTTTGAGTGCAACCCCATAATGGCTTCCTCAAAAAATGCGCAAAACTCAGGTCTATCATACAAAAGTATTAAGATTTTTAAAAAATGGGGAACATTTTTTCATTACTAAATTTTTAGTAAACATTTTTGAGTTGTCCCATTGTCAAAAATCGAAATTTTTTATGACTGGAAACCTAACAATATTGCTACTAGTCGACAGGCAATTGCATAGATAAGACAAAAACAAAATTTTTAAAGTAAAGATTGAGTTTTGGCTACAGTATGGCACTTCAAAGTTGACATATTTTTTAAAAAAATCATGTTTTGCTCAGTTCGTTTTGGGTTCTCTTAAACAAATAATTGTCCAAAATTTGTGTTTTTAGTAAACTGATCCAAGTAAATAGTTTAATTATAAAAAATATTTGAGTAAATAAATAGATTAAAAAATCTAAAAAAGTATAAAATTTGGTGCATATTTAAGTGATTTTAATGTATGATACTATCGAATGAAAAATTTAGAAAATTTAAGAACAAAATCAAGTAAAAAATTAATAAAGACCCCCTAGGGTCTACCCGATTTCGACTATTTTCAGTACACATCTATTACACTATCTTACTACCCTTCTGACGAATTTTTGTCAAGATCAGTCAACCTTTGTATGTACTTCTAATAAAAAGTTAAGTAAAACATTAAGATAGGTCCAAGGAAAGTCGTCTAAACAATTTCGATCATTTTTTAAATATTTCTGAATTGACTTAATTATGAAATTATGATTCATAAGATCATTTATATAAAAAAACTTGAGTTTGTGTTTAGAAAACCTAACTTTTCGCGGTCCAGTACGAACAATATGATAAAGCCTCTAAGGCACTTCACCATTGTATCTGATCAAAAAATTTTTTGTTCACGCCATTCGTTTCTGGAACTCTTTGCCTGTAAACTTAAGGAATATTTGCAATCCATGTATCTCTAAAAATAAATAATGAAATTTTACTCTAATATCTAACTGAAACCTAAATTGCTCTTGAAGTTATTCCATACATGTTTTCTCTCTCTTTCTCTCTAATTGACTTTTTAATAATTTATACGTATTTTTTATTTCTTACTCTCATTATTAGTAACAATATTAAATTATATTGGTTTTTTTGCATTATCTGTGTATTTTTCATTGTATTTTGAATCAACTATGACTAATGCTTTAAATAATAAGATTAATAATAATCTTATTGCAAAATGCAAAAAAATTATAACCTAATAAATAAATATAATAAAATAAATAAAATAAATAAAATAAATAAAATAAATAAAATAAATAAAATAAATAAAATAAATAAAATAAATAAAATAAATAAAATAAATAAAATAAATAAAATAAATAAAATAAATAAAATAAATAAAATAAATAAAATAAATAAAATAAATAAAATAAATAAAATAAATAAAATAAATAAAATAAATAAAATAAATAAAATAAATAAAATAAATAAAATAAATAAAATAAATAAAATAAATAAAATAAATAAAATAAATAAAATAAATAAAATAAATAAAATAAATAAAATAAATAAAATAAATAAAATAAATAAAATAAATAAAATAAATAAAATAAATAAAATAAATAAAATAAATAAAATAAATAAAATAAATAAAATAAATAAAATAAATAAAATAAATAAAATAAATAAAATAAATAAAATAAATAAAATAAATAAAATAAATAAAATAAATAAAATAAATAAAATAAATAAAATAAATAAAATAAATAAAATAAATAAAATAAATAAAATAAATAAAATAAATAAAATAAATAAAATAAATAAAATAAATAAAATAAATAAAATAAATAAAATAAATAAAATAAATAAAATAAATAAAATAAATAAAATAAATAAAATAAATAAAATAAATAAAATAAATAAAATAAATAAAATAAATAAAATAAATAAAATAAATAAAATAAATAAAATAAATAAAATAAATAAAATAAATAAAATAAATAAAATAAATAAAATAAATAAAATAAATAAAATAAATAAAATAAATAAAATAAATAAAACAAATAAAATAAATAAAATAAATAAAATAAATAAAATAAATAAAATAAATAAAATAAATAAAACAAATAAAATAAATAAAATAAATAAAATAAATAAAATAAATAAAACAAATAAAATAAATAAAATAAATAAAATAAATAAAACAAATAAAATAAATAAAATAAATAAAATAAATAAAATAAATAAAATAAATAAAATAAATAAAATAAATAAAATAAATAAAATAAATAAAATAAATAAAATAAATAAAATAAATAAAATAAATAAAATAAATAAAATAAATAAAATAAATAAAATAAATAAAATAAATAAAATAAATAAAATAAATAAAATAAATAAAATAAATAAAATAAATAAAATAAATAAAATAAATAAAATAAATAAAATAAATAAAATAAATAAAATAAATAAAATAAATAAAATAAATAAAATAAATAAAATAAATAAAATAAATAAAATAAATAAAATAAATAAAATAAATAAAATAAATAAAATAAATAAAATAAATAAAATAAATAAAATAAATAAAATAAATAAAATAAATAAAATAAATAAAATAAATAAAATAAATAAAATAAATAAAATAAATAAAATAAATAAAATAAATAAAATAAATAAAATAAATAAAATAAATAAAATAAATAAAATAAATAAAATAAATAAAATAAATAAAATAAATAAAATAAATAAAATAAATAAAATAAATAAAATAAATAAAATAAATAAAATAAATAAAATAAATAAAATAAATAAAATAAATAAAATAAATAAAATAAATAAAATAAATAAAATAAATAAAATAAATAAAATAAATAAAATAAATAAAATAAATAAAATAAATAAAATAAATAAAATAAATAAAATAAATAAAATAAATAAAATAAATAAAATAAATAAAATAAATAAAATAAATAAAATAAATAAAATAAATAAAATAAATAAAATAAATAAAATAAATAAAATAAATAAAATAAATAAAATAAATAAAATAAATAAAATAAATAAAATAAATAAAATAAATAAAATAAATAAAATAAATAAAATAAATAAAATAAATAAAATAAATAAAATAAATAAAATAAATAAAATAAATAAAATAAATAAAATAAATAAAATAAATAAAATAAATAAAATAAATAAAATAAATAAAATAAATAAAATAAATAAAATAAATAAAATAAATAAAATAAATAAAATAAATAAAATAAATAAAATAAATAAAATAAATAAAATAAATAAAATAAATAAAATAAATAAAATAAATAAAATAAATAAAATAAATAAAATAAATAAAATAAATAAAATAAATAAAATAAATAAAATAAATAAAATAAATAAAATAAATAAAATAAATAAAATAAATAAAATAAATAAAATAAATAAAATAAATAAAATAAATAAAATAAATAAAATAAATAAAATAAATAAAATAAATAAAATAAATAAAATAAATAAAATAAATAAAATAAATAAAATAAATAAAATAAATAAAATAAATAAAATAAATAAAATAAATAAAATAAATAAAATAAATAAAATAAATAAAATAAATAAAATAAATAAAATAAATAAAATAAATAAAATAAATAAAATAAATAAAATAAATAAAATAAATAAAATAAATAAAATAGAAGGAGAGAAGAAGGAGAGAATAGAAAGGAGAGAAGAATTTAGGCAAATAAAACGAGACTAAAGAAAGAAATAAAGGAGTAATACAGAAAAGTAAAGAAGAAGTTAATAGTGGTGATGGTTTTTTAAAACAAGGATCTAAGGTAAAATGTAAGAAATTAGAACAACTAATAAAAATACATTTTAATAAGACAGACAAATTAAATGCATTCTGTGCCAGCAGCAGTATCACATACGATATTCTGGAGATCATCTTCACATCTAATTTTAATACCTTCAGCGCCCTTAGACATGCGGATATACATAGATAGAACCACGAAAAGTAAATGCGTTAAATAAACATTTTTTGCGTTTAAAGGCGATTGCAGCTTGTAGAAGTTTTCTTGTCTCCATAGTAAGGCTTTAATGAATGAAGACATTGCAATCTGAGTCAAGACCAGCATCCCTCAGATTAACAGCTTTCTGCGGTAATCACCAAAAGCCTTTAACACACGATTACGATCAAAGGGCGTATAAAATTTAACAATTACCACAGGTTAAGAGTTGTTTAATTGGGGCTTACACCGAAAGATGTCTTTCACTGGAGCTGCCATGAAACCTATAGATCTGCCATGAGACCTATAGATTTAGTTAAAAATGCCTTTTAGATTTTCTCCACTTATATTAGGTATTCCAAACAAGAACTATGGTCAATGTTATTGTTGTTGTTGGTGCTGGAGCTACTATTGTTGTTGTTGTTACTGTTACTAATCGTGGATAATTTAAATTTAAAATCATCGCAGATTTATGAGAGGGCACTGACTTGATTCTGGGAGAGAATCTGGTATTAAGTTTTTGTTGGATAGAACTCGATTGTAGCTTGTCTGGATATTTAAATGATAGGAGCTGTATTACCTACACAAAGCTATACACACTAAGACTCCTCACTACATTTATGTAAAGTTACATTTTAGCATATCCAGATAATTTCATCTAATAATCATCGCCAGGCATAGCTCCATTGCTAGTATTATTTTTTTTTCATTAATGTCGTAAGACTATGGAAAGCGTTGCCTCGTAGATTGAGAGAAATCTTTCGGACTGATACTTTTACGCAATCTATTTTTACAAACTTTTTCTTCCCTTAAATTCTTAAATTCTGTTTTCAATATTATTTCTGAATTTCTTTTTTCT
>OY986439.1:127197296-127199796 GCA_963920525.1 Dichetophora obliterata
AAATAAATAAAATAAATAAAATAAATAAAATAAATAAAATAAATAAAATAAATAAAATAAATAAAATAAATAAAATAAATAAAATAAATAAAATAAATAAAATAAATAAAATAAATAAAATAAATAAAATAAATAAAATAAATAAAATAAATAAAATAAATAAAATAAATAAAATAAATAAAATAAATAAAATAAATAAAATAAATAAAATAAATAAAATAAATAAAATAAATAAAATAAATAAAATAAATAAAATAAATAAAATAAATAAAATAAATAAAATAAATAAAATAAATAAAATAAATAAAATAAATAAAATAAATAAAATAAATAAAATAAATAAAATAAATAAAATAAATAAAATAAATAAAATAAATAAAATAAATAAAATAAATAAAATAAATAAAATAAATAAAATAAATAAAATAAATAAAATAAATAAAATAAATAAAATAAATAAAATAAATAAAATAAATAAAATAAATAAAATAAATAAAATAAATAAAATAAATAAAATAAATAAAATAAATAAAATAAATAAAATAAATAAAATAAATAAAATAAATAAAATAAATAAAATAAATAAAATAAATAAAATAAATAAAATAAATAAAATAAATAAAATAAATAAAATAAATAAAATAAATAAAATAAATAAAATAAATAAAATAAATAAAATAAATAAAATAAATAAAATAAATAAAATAAATAAAATAAATAAAATAAATAAAATAAATAAAATAAATAAAATAAATAAAATAAATAAAATAAATAAAATAAATAAAATAAATAAAATAAATAAAATAAATAAAATAAATAAAATAAATAAAATAAATAAAATAAATAAAATAAATAAAATAAATAAAATAAATAAAATAAATAAAATAAATAAAATAAATAAAATAAATAAAATAAATAAAATAAATAAAATAAATAAAATAAATAAAATAAATAAAATAAATAAAATAAATAAAATAAATAAAATAAATAAAATAAATAAAATAAATAAAATAAATAAAATAAATAAAATAAATAAAATAAATAAAATAAATAAAATAAATAAAATAAATAAAATAAATAAAATAAATAAAATAAATAAAATAAATAAAATAAATAAAATAAATAAAATAAATAAAATAAATAAAATAAATAAAATAAATAAAATAAATAAAATAAATAAAATAAATAAAATAAATAAAATAAATAAAATAAATAAAATAAATAAAATAAATAAAATAAATAAAATAAATAAAATAAATAAAATAAATAAAATAAATAAAATAAATAAAATAAATAAAATAAATAAAATAAATAAAATAAATAAAATAAATAAAATAAATAAAATAAATAAAATAAATAAAATAAATAAAATAAATAAAATAAATAAAATAAATAAAATAAATAAAATAAATAAAATAAATAAAATAAATAAAATAAATAAAATAAATAAAATAAATAAAATAAATAAAATAAATAAAATAAATAAAATAAATAAAATAAATAAAATAAATAAAATAAATAAAATAAATAAAATAAATAAAATAAATAAAATAAATAAAATAAATAAAATAAATAAAATAAATAAAATAAATAAAATAAATAAAATAAATAAAATAAATAAAATAAATAAAATAAATAAAATAAATAAAATAAATAAAATAAATAAAATAAATAAAATAAATAAAATAAATAAAATAAATAAAATAAATAAAATAAATAAAATAAATAAAATAAATAAAATAAATAAAATAAATAAAATAAATAAAATAAATAAAATAAATAAAATAAATAAAATAAATAAAATAAATAAAATAAATAAAATAAATAAAATAAATAAAATAAATAAAATAAATAAAATAAATAAAATAAATAAAATAAATAAAATAAATAAAATAAATAAAATAAATAAAATAAATAAAATAAATAAAATAAATAAAATAAATAAAATAAATAAAATAAATAAAATAAATAAAATAAATAAAATAAATAAAATAAATAAAATAAATAAAATAAATAAAATAAATATAAAATAAATAAAATAAATAAAATAAATAAAATAAATAAAATAAATAAAATAAATAAAATAAATAAAATAAATAAAATAAATAAAATAAATAAAATAAATAAAATAAATAAAATAAATAAAATAAATAAAATAAATAAAATAAATAAAATAAATAAAATAAATAAAATAAATAAAATAAATAAAATAAATAAAATAAATAAAATAAATAAAATAAATAAAATAAATAAAATAAATAAAATAAATAAAATAAATAAAATAAATAAAATAAATAAAATAAATAAAATAAATAAAATAAATAAAATAAATAAAATAAATAAAATAAATAAAATAAATAAAATAAATAAAATAAATAAAATAAATAAAATAAATAAAATAAATAAAATAAATAAAATAAATAAAATAAATAAAATAAATAAAATAAATAAAATAAATAAAATAAATAAAATAAATAAAATAAATAAAATAAATAAAATA